>OU612058.1:96741488-96941488 GCA_914767635.1 Melanostoma mellinum
CCATTGGAATCCCCAATAGCTTCCATTGTGGATGAGGGGAGTTCTAATCCAGTAGCATTTTCTTCTACTAAAAACGATCTAGTTATGGAAAAACTCGTCGCTATACCCCCAGCTAAGAGCATATTTGTTTCCCGTCTTTCTCCTGCTACTTCACAGGATGCAGTATATAACTATATAATAAATAAACTGCCGTTAATTAATTTGACAGCTCTCAGCATAAGAAAATTTAATATGACTCCCGAAAAAGATTATTCGTCTTTTGAAATCAAAGTCGGGAGAGACTCTGAAACATTTAAGTTAATATGCAACCCATCTCTTTGGCCTTTGCACACAGTTGTGCATGAATTTTTTCGAGGCAAGAAACGTAGATCCAAAGTTAGCTGAGGCGGGATTGCCTTTGCTCTCAACACATACGCGTTTGTCTCGTTCGAATATTCCTTCAGCGTTACCATCATCGTCATCGTCTTCATCTGTTGCTGAACCTGTAATGAATAGGTCTAATAAGTGTCGTAAGTCATCGCTTAAAGTATACTTTCACAATGCGAGTGGTATTCGTACGAAAATATCTAAACTGTTCAACAACTCAAGTCACCTTGATTATGATATAATCATTATCGTCGAAACATGGCTATACCCAGGTATATCTTCGTCCGAACTTTTTGATTCTCGTCATTTTGTTATATATCGACGTGACAGATGTAGATCTGTCTCTGAACGTGGAGGTGGAATCCTAATCGCTGTTAGTACAAAGCTTTGTTGTACGGAAGTTACCTTACCTAACTTGGAGGCTGAACAATTATGTATTTCTATAAAATTATTCTCTTCACATGATGCTTTCTTATATTTTATTGTTAGCTACATTCCATCAGGAAGTATTTTTGAAACATATGAAAAACACTTTTTAAATATTGATGCTATTAATAACACTTGTTCTGAATTCGATAATGTATGCTGTTTTGGTGATTATAACTTATCAAACATTAAATGGAAGTGGTCAATTGGTGATAAAATGATGCTAGCTTCCAATATGATTAGAGATTTTGAGTTTTATTTCGTAGATTCTATTAATTCATTAAATCTTAATCAAATAAATAGAATTCCAAATTCTTTGAATAATATATTAGATTTAATCTTTGTATGTAATGAGTATGTTAATTCTAAAGTTTCGACAGTTCCATTTTCACTTTTAAATGAATCCATTCATCACAAAGAATTATATTTTGAAATTGAAATATATGGTTTCTTGTCTCTTGAATCTGATTCATGTTTAAAATCTTATAACTTTAATAAGGCTAACTTCATCGAACTAAATAGTTTTCTAGAATCTATTAATTGGTCTCATGAATTTCAAAACTTAAATCTTGAACAAATGTACTTGAAATTTACATCAATTATATTTGAAAGTTTTTCCAAATTTATTCCAAATTCTCTTCAGAAGAAACAAACAAAGCTACCGTGGTATAATGATCAATTAACAAATCTCAAAAATGTAAAACGTAAAGCTTTCAATAAATATAACAGCTCTAATAATGATTTAGATTATGCTAAATTTAGCAAATTACGTAAGGAATTTTCTATTCTTAATAAATTCCTTCACAGGTGCTATATCATGAGTATTGAAAGCAACATCAAATCTAATAGCAGCTCGTTTTGGGCATTTGTAAATGAAAAAAGAAAATCTTCTGGATATCCTAAGAATATGTCTTATAAGAACTCAGAGGCTTCGAATACTATTTTTATCCTAGATTTATTTGCGGAATTTTTCCAATCCGTATATTCGGAATCAGATAGCTTAAACAAAGTAGGCAATATTCCAAGTAAGGTTGATATTGGCGCTTTGCACTTAAGTTTTGATGAAGTTCTTTTAGAACTCCAGTCACTAAAACCTAAATCTAAACCTGGTGCTGACGGTATACCAGCGTTATTTTTAAAAAACTGCGCCAGCACACTATGTTACCCTTTGCTCTCCATATTCAACAAATCGCTCTCCGAAGGTATCTTTCTGAATGAATGGAAAATATCTTATCTCATTCCAATTCATAAATCTGGCTCTAAGAATTTGATTGATAATTACAGAGGCATTTCGAAACTATCGTCAATCCCTAAACTATTCGAAAGCATTGTGAAAACAAAATTAGAATTTTTAACCAGTGAATCCATTTCAGAATTACAGCACGGTTTCATTTCTGGGCGCTCTACAACAACAAACATGTCCCTTTTTTCATCGTATGTCATTGAAAACATTGAGAATAAAAGTCAAATTGATGTAGTCTACACCGACTTCAGCAAAGCTTTTGATTCGGTTAACCATTGTAGCTTAATTCGTAAACTGAAACTATTTGGCTTCCATTCATCATTTTTAACTTGGATCTCATCATATTTAACTGGTAGATCTCAAAAAGTTTTGATCAATAATTCCTTATCAAAATCTATTAATTGTATTTCTGGTGTTCCTCAGGGAAGTCATTTGGGCCCACTGTTGTTTAATATCTTCATAAATGATATTGCCTCCGTTATAAAATATTCACATTGCCTTCTCTATGCTGATGACATGAAATTATTTCTTAAAATCAAAACTATTGATGATTGCTCCCTCCTACAATCAGATATTAATCTAATATCTGAGTGGTGCAACTTCAGTTGTTTAAAACTAAACATAAGAAAATGTAACGTTATTTCTTTCTATAGGACTCATACGTACATTAATTTTCCTTACCAAATTGATTCAAACACGACTGGGTCGCACGAACTTGCGATTGTGTTCTAAATACGATATCAAAATCTAAAGGCTGAGTTAAAGGTTCTGGTATTAGCTCTTCATAATATATTTTGTGGTACAGGGTTGCCAACTACACATTAATTATGAAAATTGAATCAAATCACGCAAAATAATGAAAAAATTAAATTAAATACTCCAAAGGTTTCAAGCAAAAATCTAAAAACGCCATTCTTTTGCAATCGCTAATACATATGAATGATGAAAATTTAATCAAAATCGTTGGAGCAGTTTTTCCAAAAAACGGTTTTTTATTTTGCACTTTTTTTAAAAACTGTTTTTTAAAAGTCGAGTATGCAAAGTTCTAGATCTTAACAGGAGTTATTTTGACAAAAAATTTGAAAAAAAATCAAAGTTATAGTTTCGAAGTAACTTTCAAAAATCAAAATTTTTTAAAAAAATTTATAAAAATTTCCAAAACTAAGTTTTTTTTTTAAATAGTAGTAGTAGTAAGTAGTAAAAGTGTGATTTTATTTAACAAAATAATTCAAAATCATGTTTACAGATTCACAATATACAGCATTGGCTTTTGCCGTCAGCCAGACGAAAAAGAGAGTATTATTTTGAAAATATTACGATTTAATATGTTCTATAAATATTTAATTAAAAGAAATATATATCTATCATAAACTAATATTAACAGTTAAAATAATCTCAAGTTTTTTTTCTTTTTTTTTTCTGTTTTTAAAATGCTTCATTTAGGATTTGGTTGCGATATCTTAAGGCGGCTTTCACATAATTGTATAACGAATTCCACTCTTGGCCGTTTAGAGCTTCAACAGCTTCACTCAAAGTTAAGGTAGATTTTCCCCAATAGGCAAGTCTTATTTCTTTCAAAACAGGGCAGATAGCTAAGAAGTGATATGTATTTTCTGTGGTTCTGTGGTTGCATAGGGAACACTCTGCATTTCTCGCTGGGGCATATGGCTGGAAATTTAGACGAAGTAACTCTCCTCTGGTTTTAAAAATGGTAGTGATTGTGTGAATTGAATATCGATCATTGAAATAATTATTGGCACCAAGGTTATGCTGCAAAATTTTGTACATCATTCTAGACTCACTTCGTTGAGCCATCTCAGCATATTGTTCAAAGCTTGTTTCCTCGATCTTTGCCAGCAACACCTCAAAGTTCTTATTCCATTCCTCCAGCCCTGTCTCCATCAATTCGACGTTGTACAGAAGTTCTAGCCGTGACCATTCCGCAAAAAATTGGGACTTTCGCTGCAGCAGGTTTCTTGCAATTATGTTGGGTAGTCGATGATTTGAGAGAGCTAGTATTTTTCTTACATAATTAAAATGCATTTTGAGTGAGAAAATGTAAAGCGGTGATACTCCAGTCTCCAGATGTAGCATATATGTTGGTGTATTTTCTGGCAATCGGAATATTTTTTTGAGAAAGTACCTTAATAATTTCTCTACTTCATCATATTGTCGAAAACCCCAAATCTGACCAGCATAGCACATAATTGCTCGCATAACCGCTTCAAAAAGTTTGTACTTAGCGCTTGGGGCAACGCTTATTTTTCCCAGGACTCCCTTCCAGTTGCAGTTTATAGCCTTTTTCGAGTCGATGAGTTTACCTTGTAGATGTTTTTTGAAAGAGAGTTGTGGTGTGATGACTACTCCAAGATATTTGTATTCCTTAACTATTTCGAGCGGTTCATTTTCCCAGATCCATTTTTCATCTCTTGCGTATCTGCCTGTTCCATTACGGAAAACCAGTATTTTGGATTTGTTGGTGTTAACCGTGAGGTTCCACATGCGACAATAGTCACGCAGCTTGTTGATCATCATTTGCATCGTTTGCGGTGACTCCGCTAGTATGACGATATCGTCTGCGTACATAAGTGCTTTGATGTTAACTCCCGCAAAACTAATTCCTCCAGTCAAAGCCGATGATAGGTCATCCAAAAAGAGCGAGAAGAGAAGTGGACTTAGCAAACAGCCTTGTTTAACTCCGGTATTAGTATGAAACCAAGCTGACCTCTCGCTTCCATCCCAAACTGCAGTTGCATTATTTTCATAAAGGCTTTGTATTACCGTTAGTATTTTTGTTGACATTCCAAGACAGCTTAACTTGTAAAAGAGGGCATTCCTATCGATTGAGTCGAAAGCTGCTTTGAAATCAACGAAGAATCCATATAACTTTTTCCCCTTGTCAAGGTAGGACCTGGCAATACAGGTTAATGAAAAAATATTATCAACTGTGGAATACTCTTTCCTGAAACCGGCTTGAAACTCGCTAAGTAGTTCGTTTTGTTGTACCCAGCTTGTAAGTCTGTCTAGAATGACACCATTGAATATTTTCACTACCGAATTCATAAACGATATTCCACGATAGTTGTTAGGATCGTTATCATCTCCCTTTTTGAATAGTGGTAGTATAATATTTTGACGAAAACTTTCTGGAACTTTTCCTCTATTAAAAATGCAGTTGTATGCCTCAGTTAGTTTTTCAATAAAGTTCACGGTGGCATATTTGAAAAACTCATACGGTACCCGATCCTCTCCAGGAGCTTTGTTCAAATTGCATCGGTGTATAACTTTTAAGACTTCTTGTACAGTGAAGGCACGGTCAAGTTCTTCGTTTTCTATAAAAGGTTTGGCATAGAGAATCAAATTGTTTGAATTTATTGGCTTACTGAGTAAATTTTCGAAATGTTCGGCTAAAACAGTCGTACTGATTTTTATTTCTTGAGCAAAAAAGATACCATTGAGGGAACGGGCTATTTTCCAGAACGAACGGCTGTCGTTTACTTCCGATAATTTTTGGCTTAAATAGTTCGAGTATGACTTCTGTTTTTCCTTACAAATCCTTTTGAAATCCTTGTTCGCCTCTTGGTACATTCTTTTTGAAAAGCTTGAATTTGATACCCTCAGGAGTTTCAAAAAGCCGAAAGATTTTTTTCTTGCTGCTTCACAATCTCTGTCAAACCACGGTTCTTTCCATTTCTGGTTTCTGGTAGATTGAAAGGGTTGTGCGGCCTGAGTGATACACGAGACCAGGATATCCGTGGTGAGGTTCGAGTAATGTTGGTTGCTGCAGACTGATTCCATTATGCCGTCTAGGTTTCGTTTATAGCGCTCCAGTTGAGAGTTCTTCCATTGTAATTTGGGTAGCAATTTCATTTCCGCATCATTTCTGACCGATTCTTCTTTCAGCATGCAATCGACAGTAAGTGGCATGTGATCTGAATAAATCAACTCCCCGACTTTTAAATCCTCCACACACTCCAACCATCTTCCACGCACAAGACAGTAATCTATAATCGAGCAAGAGGTTCCTCTGATGAACGTGAAATGGCCACCCGAATCGCTTCTAGTTCGTCCATTTAAAAGTGTTAGACCGATTGACTCGCACATTTCGATAAATTTTTTGCCGTTTCCGTCAATTTTTGTGTCCATTGCACATCTTGTGATGTTAAAGGGGCCGGGAATAAACTCTGGTTCTAGTTGTAGAAGCTGGGAGTTGCCTACCCTTGCGTTACAATCTCCGATTACCATTACATTTTCTTGGTTAATTTCAAGAAGAAAGTCATACAAATTGCTAAACTCCTCCATCCATTTATTGCAATTGATATATACAGGAACTATAAAAAATTTCTCATTTGCTATTGTCAGTTCGATAACAGTTCTGTCCATCTCATTTACAAAGCAGCATTTTAACATTTTGTGAAGTGATTTTTTTATGCCGAATAAGCATCCTCCACTTGCTCTTCCGTGGTTATGCGTTCTCGTTGCCGGAATCCATTTAAGTATAAATTCTGGAAAATATGTCTCATAATGTGCGGTGTCTCGTTCAATAAATGTTTCGAGTAATAAAAAAATATCGTTATCTCGAATAGTTTCAAAGAATTTTTTAAAAATCAACTTATTTCCTAACCCTGATATATTATATGAAGTAATTTTAAATGAAATTTTACATAAACTAGCATTAACAAAATTTTTAGTGTAAACGTGGCTGACGGCATTATTATTAAAAATGTGTTGGCAGCACTGAACTGCTCGCAGTTTGGGCACCCCTGATGTGCATTTCACCTGGTGTCAATTCATAGCTGTCACCGATCAATTGCTGCAGAAACGTCATTCCGCCTTCCTCGTCACACGTCAAAACATTGCTTGTGTTGAAATAAAATGTTTTTTCTCCAATTTTGATCGTGTCTCCTCGGATGAATGTTTTTATATTTTTGTTTTTAGCCGTTACTTGCGACTTAATTTTAATTAATTTTCTTCGTCGTTCTCTTGACGCCGCGGGGTAGTCTCTGTGCATTGAAATGCCGGTGTTTCGCAGTCTGACCGTGTTTAGCAGAATTCGGCCTACATCTTCTTTTTCTTTAAATTCCACAATCACATTCTCGATGTTCGTGTTTCTAGAACGAATGACACGCGTTGATGTTATTGCTCCTGGATTTTGTGTTTGCAGTAAATCCAAGCACAGTGATTTCGCTTTATTTTCTGCTGAAATACCTGCTTGAGCTGGAAAGTGCAAAACTACGTTTTTTTCATTGGCTTTCTTTGACAGAAGTTCAACTTGCCGTTCAAGAGAAAAGCACCGCGACTCCATTTTCTCAAGTTTATTTTGCAATGAGAGATTGTTTTGTTGCAGTAAACTAATCTCTGTCCCTATCTTTTCCATGTCTGCTTTTGTGGGCAGATCCTTGAGCTTCTCATCCAGAATTGAGGTCATGGTATCTCCAATTAGCATTTTTAGATCAATAATTTGCATTGAACCTACGGATATATTCGACATTTTTCTATCTGACGCTAACTTTGTTGGTGGAAAATGTTCGGGGGAGGTTTCCGCTAGTTCTCTCTTCGAAAAACTTTGTGCTTTTGTGTTGGTTTCAGCGGTCTTGGGCGGTGTCCGTTGCATATTACTTCGCCGAGTTTTATATATTTGGATTTTCTTTTTTCGCGATTTTAACCATCAATTTCTTTCCTTTTGGTTTAAATTAAGTAGAACTCACCTTCAATTGTCAAACTAAAGGGCAATTAGTACTTTTAGATTTTAATTTTACATAAAAACCACTTAAATATTGATATTTTACTGGAGCTTATAAAAAGGCAACTTGTTTGTATCACTCACTCTCTCTTTTTTAAATATTGATATGCAGTCTTTCTTTAACAGCTTACGACTTCTTAAATCCAAAATTTCTTCAAGACCGTGTCAGCCAATAACGAGAAAGTCGGTTTAAAAAAAACGGTACTATGGGAGGTACCGTTTTTAGGCCTTTTCCAAGAATTTTTTTTACATCATAAGAAAAACAATCCTAAATTAATCCTTCACACAAAATTTTATCGAAATCGTTGGAGCCGTTTTCGAGAAAAATAAGTATTATCATATCGGTTGTATGGCTGGTACCGTTATCTCAAGACCTAGTGACTCAATTCCAAAAACCCCTCTGTAGGATGCTCCACAGACCCTAACTGCAAATTTTGAAGAAAATCGGTCCATTTGTTCAGGCTGTAGATCCATATACAGACAGACAGACAGACACACACACAGACAGACAGACAGAATTGCAGGACCCACTTTTTTCGTATTCTCTATCATCGTAATGTCATGTTTAATTGTTATCTCAAAATTTTTTTCTGCACGATTGCAAGACTTACCTTATAGTACCTATAATCGCAAGTAAAAATTAAGGATCTCGGTATAATGCTGGATTCAACTTTCTCTTTTAAAAGCCATATTGACTATATGGTATCAAGAGCAAATTTACTAGTTGGTTTCATTAAGAGAAATTGTACAGATTTTAGTGACCCACATGCTTTACTTTCTCTCTACACATCGCTAGTTCGATCGATACTTGAATATGAATATGGAGATATTGTCTGGAACCCAGCTATGAAAACTTATTCTGAACGTATTGAAAAAGTACAAAAAAGATTTTCTAGATTCATATTTTATAAAATGAAATGGACTTTTATCCCTGGATACAAGTCCCGTTGCCTACTTTTGGGAATCAAATCACTAGAATCCAGAAGGCGTATGCATGATATAACGTTTGTGAGGGATATTTTGAGTTATCACGTTAAATGCCCTTCCTTACTATCGAAAATACCAATATACGCACCATCAAGGGTTTTACGTCCAAAAGATTTGCTTTTTGAACAATACCGCAGAACAAATTATGGTTCAAATGAACCCATTTGCAGATGTATAAGACATTTCAATGAAGTTTGCCAAAATGTATACCTAAGCTGGAGGAAAGATATGTTCAAATCAAAACTTTTGTTAATATTTATATTTTGATAATTTGTTTTTAATTTTGTATAAAATATTTATTTGTATTGAGTTTTCTTATTACTCTAAATACTGTCTTTAATCACAATAATCTTAATCTGTTAGCATATGCTTGTAGATAAAAAAAAAAATAGAATAAAAAATCGCCAAGAATGATTTTCACGTCGTATCTAGGGCATTGCTCATATGTTTCTTGGAGGAGCTCGTAGAAACAGTCTTTGGAATCGTCGTCTTTCTCTTCTGTAAGGGCGTGGGCGCATATAAGGCTAATGTTGGCGAATTTAGCCTTGATGCGGATGGTCATTATACGCTCATTGACTGGATTTTGGCTAATCACCTTATCCCTGAGTCTTCCTCTAACGACAAATCCGCTGTTGTCTGTAGCAGTCGCCATAGTATATGTCACAGTTTTTCATCTTCTTTATACCCAGTCCACTCCATCGCACTTCTTGGATGGCGGTTATGTCTGCTGCAGCAGTCCAGGGCGTCCGCTAATTCTCCAGCTGCACCTAGTCCGTTAAGAGATCTTACGTTCCAAGTGCAGATCCGGAGGTCGTTGTCCTTTTTTCGTTTGCATGGGTCGTCAACTTTGAAATCATTATCGTTATCCGAGGCTGTTAATTGTTTCGGAACTGGAACGGAACGTTCACATCTATCTGATCGAAAAAGTTTGTAACCATCTAAAACGTAATCAACGTCATTATATAGCATCTACTTTAGATTTAGTAAAAATTTCTCTGAGCTCATCTATTTTTGGTAATAGGCTTTGAGCGTTGAGATGACAATCTTTGAGTACCTGTCGACGAAAGCAAAACACCTTTATCATCGTAGACAATGTGTTATAACTTCATTCGCCTGAGGAACACACACCGCTTTCAATTAACTGGCTGAACACAATGCATACGCATACGCATACGGAGCCGGAGCCGCAAGAGTTAAAATCAAATTAACTTGTCCAGCTCCGTCTTGCGTTGTTGTGGTATTCGCTTGTATTTAATGTTTTGACATCTCTTGCGGCTGCGTCTCTGCAGCCATTGTGTTCACGCAGTCAAACAATTGCTTTTGATATAAACAACGTAAAGCTGAACTAAATGACACATAAAACGCTACAAAATACGTTAAATTTAACATGCAAAGCAATAAAAACGAAGTAAAAGGAAAGGTAATAAGAAAAATATCAAGCAAAATCATTACAATAAAATAAACGTTAAAGAAAAAGAGAATAGCAAAAAGAAAGAGTAGAAACAAAATAAAAATAAGGAAAATAAATTTAAAGAAATATACCTGTTCTTCATACATATAGTTTAAATTGATCACAGCTACTATTGTTGTTCTTGATCTTCTTCAGTTTCAGTTAATTCAGTTAACCCTCGTGGCTAGAATTTTCAGCACTCTCTCGTTCTCCACACGAATACCCCTTGCACCACCATGCTTCCTTACGTAGACAGATCCAGAATGTGTAAAAACAGAAAACAGCTGTTTGTTTTGTTTGAAACGAGAGGCTTTCTGAAAGAGTAAGCGATTCTTGCTCGTCATGATTCCATACATATAAATGTTTCTCGTTCTTTCACCATCAATTCCAACATCTGCAAGACAAAGTTGTCTTTGATTTTAGCAAAAGACTGCCACTGCGTGTAAAACGTTATTTCGCTCTTTAGTGGAATGGAATTTGGCAATGATACTTTACTTTAGTCTGTCTGCGTCTGTTGTTTTTGCTGCGGTTGGGTGCGTGACATCGAAAAATTGACTTCGAAGTCGAAGAATCGAATGACGATTTTAGATTCTCTCCCTCACAATGTGGTCAACCAAAAATTATCGCGTTGCAACAAATCTCACGACGCACAGTGTGGCATTTCGCTCATTTAGCGGGATTAAATTAATAACACTGAAAACTGTATGTATTTTTTCATGTTATTTGGTTTATGGTCATTAGAATTTTCCAAAGAAAACAAAAAAAAAGTTATTTGGACATATCATTAAAAGTTTCGACGCAAAACAACAGAAATAACCAACAGCTATATTTTTTTTAATTATTTGGGATATCTAATAGTTGCGGTACCTCATTTTCAATCACTTTTGTTTTTCTTTTCGGTATGCATCTTAAACTTGCCAAACATGGATCCGACGATATTAACAACCTATTCAAAAGGTCGTTTCCGTGTCATGTCGCGAAGTTTTGCTTGTAAACGGTTCCCGAGTGCATCCGAGCGCTTTTCTCTGAGTTTAGAAATCCAAACTTCGTAAAGTTCTTTTTTCATAATAGTCTTTGATTATGTCATTACTTAAGGAATTCGAAAAATAATTTGAGAATGTAAAAAAGTGCGCATACAGAATTTTGAAATACAGTATTTTGAGATACAGTATTATGACCCATAGAGTATTTTGACCCTAACCCGGAAAAAGTTCACGCATCGCGTGTTGGTGGTATTTGTGCCAACAAAAAATTTGTACTTTTTGATAATTTACAAAAATATTGGAAACTACAGTTGCTCAGGTCTGGTTCAACTTTGCTACATATAAAGAAACTGCAGTCAGTATAAAAAGGATGAAAAACGCGAAATGTCTATGTTCAAGGACAAAATCTCGGTGAATTTTAAACATAGAAAGTTTTGTGATATAGCATTTTAAAGAACATTTTTTTTTCTTTTTTTTATGAAACATTGCCTATACCTATCTGCAACCAGAAAGAAATGCCATTAAAAAAACTGACAAAACTCAAAAATTGGAAAAAATTGTGATTTTTTTTGTCGGGAGTTTTATTATTTTGGATAAAAAATATTTTTTTATAATTTTTTAAAAGATACATTTCGATGGGAAAATTTGATTTCTACAAAAAACGACCTTGGAATTCTATCAAAATTCTACTTCGTTCTCAAGATGTATTGAAAAAACGAATGAAAATGATTTAGAACCCATATCTCCGAATCGCACCCTCTAATTTAATAGCACTTTCGGTTTTTTTTCTCTTAAATTAACAAATTAATCGATTCATGCAATAAAAGTCCATTCAATGTCGTCTTCGACTAACTTTGCTCAGAGTCGGTGTAACTTTTTCTTAAAATGTCCAAGATTTGTGCTAGTTGCAATCTTGCAATAAAACGTTCTAAAAATACTGAATTTGTTGAGTGCGGTCATTTCTGTGGTCGTCATTTTCATAAAAACTGTGTCGAGTTATCCGACGATGAATATAAATCGTTAATTAATCGAAATTTATTTTGGAAATGTAACTCTTGTGCCAATCTTAACCTTTGCACCTTCATAAATAATTTTCATGAGCTTTCAACGTGTGTTAGTGAGATAAAAAATTATATAATCGCTCTCAAATCATTACTTGTTAATAATTCTCCTCCACGTAAAACCGCAAAAAAAATACCATCGACTCTTTAAGAGATTCTCAATCACACTCCCTTAACCTTCATAATATTCGAAATATTGACAATGACTCTCAGAAAACCAATACACCGTCTTCTTCAGCCAACACAGCTCTGGAAACTAAAACTGTCAATGATTCATCATTAAATTCTTTAACATCTCATCAAAATAATCCTGATCCATTACAACCATCAGCTATCACCAATTCTTCGAAATCAACTCGTCAAAATAAAAAACCTTCAAGCGCTATGAAAATAATCGGCACTGACTCTACATCTTCTATTTGTGCACTACCGGATTACAAGTGGCTTCACTTATCAAGATTCAACACTGAAACAAAACCTGAAGACATCGTTAACCACATATCGAAAAAAACAAACATTCCATCTAATCTGTTTAAATGCTATATGTTAGTTAAAAAGGATGCCGATTTAACAAAACTTAAGTTTGTAACTTTTAAACTGAGTGTACCATCTTCTAAAGTGTCATCTATGATGGATTCTTCTTTATGGCCATGCTTTGTACAAATAAAAAAATTTGTTTCTCGAGAGAACAATCAATAACAATGATCATTCGCCTCACACTATTATACCAGCACTAACATCTCAGCAGAAATCATTACCATCAATATCAACAAACCCGCTACCGCCGCCCCCCCCCATCATCATCACCACCACCACAACAAACATCTACACCCTCCGTCCAGCTACCATCTCAGTGACAACCAACTTCACCGTCGCTTCGTTCTTCACCTTCACTCTCCAAGCATTATTCGCGCAATGATATCTTTAATTATTACCAAAACATTGGCGGCATGCGAACAAAATTAGAAACATTCAGCCCTATCACGAATTTCACCCGAACAGCGTTCCGCCCGAACAAATTCTATTCGTCCGGAATTTCAAAAGCTATCGTGAATCTCGCCCGAACAGGATTCCATTTCGAAATTGAATTGACATTTCGAAAAAAAAGGGCAATTTAGTATACTTTCAGCAGGAAACACAATTTTTGTGGAATAAAAATATCCCACATTATTTCCCTTTGAAAGGAATAAAAATTTATATGTTTTTCTTAATTTTCAATCTGGATGTCTAATTTACTGAAGGAATACTGTTTTTCCACTCAAACACTACAACATTTCGGCTATTTACAACAATTTTTAAGCTTTTATTTATGTAATTTATGGTTCCTTGAAAAAAAAAGTAAAATACATGGGAATTTTTTCCTCAGTGTGTCATCACTGTATTTGAATTCGATTTCTAAAATTTCATGACAGTTGAACGTCAAAAAAGTTTGATTAAATAAAGTAAAATCCAATTTCAAGTTTTCAAGTTAATTGATTATGAGTTTTGGTATTGCCTTACTAGTCCTAAGGGAAAAAGAACGAGAAGAGATCCTTATGAAAAGAACAATGCGAAGGCAGCTTAGGGACAACTCAAATCCTTTGGAAATGCCGGAAACCTTGTAAGAAGCAATTTTTAAAACTGAATTTGTGTTGATGTTAATGTATGTAATATATTTTTCAGATTTCAGCAACAATATAGGGTTAACAAAGAAGCCTTCAAATATTTACTGGAAGTTCTGTCGACCGCCTTGCCCTCAAGAAAAAAATCTTTTGGTATCCTCCCTATTGTGAAACTGGCAACTTGCCTCCGTTTTTTTGCAGAGGGTGGATACCAAAAAGGAGTCGGAAAGGATTTTGACGTTGGATTGGCACAATCAACAGTCAGTGGCGTTCTTTCCGAAGTCTTGGACATTTTTGAATCAGTTCTCTGCCCAGAGTGGATTCGATGGCCAACAGCGGATGAGGAACAGCAAACCAAGATGTTTTTTTTTTCGAAATATAATCTTCCGAGTGTGATTGGATGTATTGATGGTACACATGTAAATATCATACCTCCTGCAACCAACAGACATTTGTTTCACAACCGTAAAGGAAATTGCAGTTTAAACGTGTTGCTTGTAAGACGAAAGCGGTTTATTTTTTTATCATAACCAAAAAATTATGGCTTTTCAGGTATGTGATCATCAATTAAGGATCAACTACATTGATGCTACTCACCCGGGAGCCTGCCATGACTCATTTGTGTGGAATCTCAGTGAACTTAGGTCTAGAATGGAAGAAGATTACTCACCGAATGGTACAAGCGGCTGGCTGTTAGGTTGTGTTAACAATTTGAATTATTTATTTGAACCTAATTTGATTGTTTTTCTAGGTGATGCAGGATATCCCCTAGAGCCATGGCTCTTAACACCGTTTAGAACTCCTGAGAGTGGTTCAGTTGAGTCAAAATTTAATGAAGTTCATTCACGGTGTAGAAACATCATAGAACGGACAAATGGTGTTTTGAAAAATAGGTGGAGATGTCTTTTAAGTGCAAGAGAGCTGTATTATTCACCTAGTAAGGCCGTGAAAATTATAAATGTCTGTGTAGCTCTGCATAACATCTGCTTGAGTTTCAAAAGTGATTTATTTCCCGTTGTTCAACATCTTTCAACTCATGAAAATGAAAACATTGAAGTCACCCAAGAAAATTCCAGTTACCTAACTGCAGCACAGCGCATTCGTTCTAATATTGCAAACACGCTTTGATTTACATAAATACATTCTTGCACGAGTATCAGAATTCAAAATAAATCAAACATACATTTAAAAAAATTTATATTTTATTTTACAAATAAAAAAAAAAATAAAAAAGGAAACAAATTCACAGCTCACGTTTATATTCAGTCTTAAATCTTCAGATTGACTTCATTAAAAAAAAATTATGGCTTCTTTCTGCGACTCGAACCTTGAATTAATTTGCAACGTTGTGTTCTCCGCGCAAGAGTTCTAGCTTAAGTTCTTCGATCTCAAGCAATTTTCGATTCTTTTCTAACAAATCTTCAATTTCTTTTTTTCGAAAAATTTCCATTTCACGGTTGTGACGCTTCTCTTCTCTCAAGTGGTCTTTTGTTTTCTCTATAAGTCTTTCGAAGGACCGAGACATTTTTGTCATGCAGTTTTGCATATTCTCGTTATGTTCTCTCATAACTGTAATTGCATCGTCTATTTTTTTTACCAGTTCTTTCTGTGTTCTTAGCTCCTCTATGATCACTTCTTGTGTGCTAAGTTTTTGATGCTTCTGTTGGTGGCTGTTTTGGCTGGTTGAAGGTAGGACATTGTCCATAGAAGAAACTGTCGGAGGTTCAGGAGTGGGACATTGCATTTCATCATACTCTGCATTAAGCTGTTGGTTTTCATCGCTTTCATCGTCTACGTTATCTGATTCATTGGCGACGTTTTCACCATCGTCGATTTTCCTCTTTTGCGGTTTTTTCAAACCAAATGATTTAGAGTTTTTAACGCCATCGACTGCGTCTTTCATTCCAACGAGTTGAAAAATCGACTCTTCAGTCGGAGAGAACTTTTTTGTCAAGTTTGGCCCTCCTCCCGTTCCTCTTTGCTGGATCTTATTTGATGCAGCCTTACTCCTGACGTACCTCTTTTGATCCGTCCAAGCCTAATTAATAAATGGTTTAAAAATTGTTCATGAATATTTAAAGAGTTTACCTTCTTCCATTCAAACTCTGTCTTAATTGGTGGACCTTCGCTATTAAGCGCAACGGTAGTTTCTTTCCAAAATGCGGCAATTTTTTCTTTTTTTTCTTTCACAAAACCCTTTGCTACATCCGAATTTTGTTGCATTTTAAGCATATCAATTTGTTTTGAGTTGATTGATTTCGTCCTAAAAAATCAAATGATTAATAAATTTTTTTTTTAACTCCAACTATATTTCTTACATTTGAGATTTGTTCTTTCCTCTTCGGCACCAAAATAAAAATGAAAATTCTAACCTAAAATGAAAGTTAATTCCGCCCGGAATGATTGATGCCGATAAGGGAAATTTTTCGAACATAGAACTTTGTTCCCTCCGGAATTCTTAATAGGGGAAAACAAAAAAGGGATTTTTTTCGGGCGGAATGCTGTTTGGGTGAGATTCATGATAGGGGTGATTATTTTTATCATCGTCTTCCAAACTTTATGACTTCATCGCGCTTACCGAGACTTGGCTGACAAGCAATCACCACAATGCTGAAATAATTTAATAACAATGATTATTCAGTCTTTCGAAAAGATCGCTGTCCCCTAACAACTGGACTAGAAAGAGGAGGAGGTGTAATGCTCGCTGTTCGCACTACTTTCTCATGCGTTGAAATGCTTTTGCCTTCTTCTGCTTTCTCTCATTCGTTTGATATCGATCAAATTGTTGTCAAAATCACCATTGCAAGCCGCTGTATACTATTTATCATCGTAAGTTATATCCCACCTAGAAGCACTTTAGATCTCTATAAAATTCATGTAAACAACTGCCAATTTTATTTATCGAAGCTTAAAGAAAATGAACATATTATTATTCTTGGAGACTTTAATTTAACAAATATCGACTGGATTCATGATCCCGAAGAGCTTCAACTATTATCTTTTAATGTGAATAACGATTATGAAATCGAACTTATTGATTCTTTTGCTGGTTATGATTTAGTTCAATATAATTGCTGTAAGAATGATTTTAATCGTGTACTCGATCTTGTTTTTGCGGATAGAGAATTAACTATGGCAGTTGATAAATCATTGTATCCAATTACTCCCAACATTTGTTTTCATAATGCATTATCTGTGCAATTTTCGTTTCATGATTATTTTAAATCAATAAACCATAATAACTTTAAATTTAACTACTCTAAGGCTAATTTTAAAGGCATAGCGAGTTATATGTTAGAACTTCCTTGGCAATTAAATTTTCATTCGTTAAGCTTGTCACAATCATATAATTTGTTTATGGATAAACTGAAAGAGGCAATTAATATATACGTACCAAAAGTCAAAATGATCAATAATTCAAAACCCCCGTGGTTTAACAAAAGACTTTGTAACTTAAGTAATAAGAAGAATAAGGCTTACAAACTTAATCGCTATTATCCAAACAATGCTGCAATTATGAGTAATTATATCAAGTTGGCGCGAGAATTCGATGTTCTTAACAAATTTCTTTACAAAAATTACATAGAGTCAATAGAATCGAATTTAAAAAGGAATAGCAAGTGCTTTTGGTCCTTTATAAATAGTAAAAAGAAATCAACAGGTATTCCCAGCTGTATGCAATACATGGGTTCAACTTATTCTGATCTCCCGACTATATGTAATTTATTTGGCGATTATTTTAAATCCAACTACACAACTTCAAATGATATGCATCCCCAAAGTACAGAATATTGCACTTACCAGAATATGGTTGACATTGGTAAGTTAGAGTTAAATATTTCCGAAATCGAAGATGGTATTCGGAATTTGGATTGTGATAACAATCCCGGTCCAGATGGAGTCCCTCCAATCGTTCTGAAAAATTGTGCAGCTGCTCTTTCTGCACCCCTTTATTATATCTTTAATAGCTCTCTTGCTAGCGGTGAATTTCTCTCGGAGTGGAAGAAATCTTTTATAATTCCGATTCACAAAAGTGGGCCTAAGCAAGAAATATCTAACTATCGTCCAATTTGTAAACTGTCATCTATACCAAAACTTTTTGAAAAAATTGTTTACGTTAAGTTGGTTTTCTTTCTGAAAGAATATATTTCACAATTTCAACACGGCTTTGTTGCAGGAAGATCAACATCTACCAATCATTCAATCTTTTCCAATTTTATTTTGAATAAACTCGAAGAAGGATATCAAATCCATGTGATTTACACAGATTTTGCCAAAGCCTTCGATAGAGTCAGTCACTTAATTTTGATTGAGAAGATTGAAAGATTGGGTTTGCACTCAAGTATGTTGAAGTGGCTGATTTCATACTTAAATGGTCGTTTACAATTTGTATCTATTGACCAAATACTCTCGAAACCTATAAATGTATCATCAGGCGTACCCCAAGGAAGCCACTTGGGTCCACTTCTCTTTCTTATCTTTATTAATGACATGCCTGATATCTTTAAAAATTCCAGTCGACTTCTATTTGCGGATGATTTGAAGTTTTTCCGATGCATTAAATCTGTCGACGATTGTCTTCTTTTACAGGATGACCTTCTTAGGCTGACAGAATGGTGTAAAGTTAACCAGTTATTTTTAAATGTCTCTAAATGCCACTGTTTTTCTTTTTGTCGCAACTTGTCACCAGTCTTCTACGAATATAAAATTGACGACCATGTTCTTGATAGAGTATCGGAAAAAAGACCTTGGCGTGGTTTTTGATTCAAAACTAAACTTTAATAAGCATGTTGAATGCATTGTAGCCAAAGCTAACTCCATGTTAGGTTTTATTAAACGCAATTCTAAAGACTTTAAGGATCCATATACTCTTAAATCCCTATAAACTGCTTATATACGGTCCATTTTAGAATATTGTTGTGTAATATGGAATCCTTACTACAACATTCATTCCAATAGAATTGAAAATATTCAAAAAAAGTTTACTCGATTTGTAATATGGAAATTAGGTTGGAACATCGAAACTCCCTCCTACTCTACTAGATGCAAACTTCTTGGCTTTCAGTCGCTTGTAAATAGACGAAAAGTCTTTTCAATTATGTTCATAAGTGATATCTTAAATTACATATTATTTATTTATTTATTTATTTATTTATTTATTTAGTCAAACAGAATTACAAAATTCTTACGGACTATTCAATACAAAACATGGATAATATATATATACCTAATTAACCACCAGAGTGCAAAAAAGATTTCAAATTTGACTTAAAAATATTTCTACTATAAGAAAAGTTCAAAATATCAATACTTGCATTATGACATACTGAGTTTGCTTGTCTTAAGCAACGCGCAATAGGTTCATTGAAACCATAGTTAGTTCTATGATAAGGTACAAAAAATAAATTATTAGATCTAAAAGAATATGATTGACAATTGATACCAATCAAATCAAGCAAAAAAGAGCATGCAATTTTATCATTTAAGACATCTCTTACAAACATTACATCAAAATATTTACGACGTGTTTCTAGGTCCTGTAGGCCAAAAAGCAGGCAGCGAGCATTGTAAGAAGGTCTAACAATATTCCAGCGTAAGAGATAGAACAAGTATCTGGTGAAACGTTTTTGAATTCGCTCCAGTCTGTTTGAATGTGTGGAATAAATCGGATTCCATATTACACAACAATATTCGAGGACTGATCTTACATAGGCAAAATACAAACATTTAAGTGTGAACGGGTCTTTAAAATCTTTCGAATTTCGAATAACAAATCCCAACATAGAATTAGCTTTCGCTGCGATGTAGTCTATGTGACTTATAAATGTAAGCATCGAGTCAAATATAACTCCGAGATCTTTTTTTTCGTTAATCTTACTAAGAGGCACATTTCCTATAAAGTAAGCAAAATTTACACAAGACTGACGTCGACTGAAAGTTAAACTTTGGCATTTTGAGATATTTAATTGCAATTTGTTTTGTTCACACCACATTGATAAGTTTAATAAGTCTTTTTGCAATTGTAAACAATCATATATGCTATTAACAGTGCAGTAAATTTTTAAATCATCAGCATACATAAGACATTGGGATTGAACTTGCTTACCCAAACTTACGCTGATTCTCCTTCAGAATTTTCCCGATGATTCTCCTTCAAAAATTTCCACCTTATCGTGTCCAAAAAAAATGCCTTGTCTTTCTTTTCTTTTAGTTTATGTAGCACGTAGTGATTGTTTATTTGTATATAAAATTTTTGTTAACTGTTTTGCAATAGAATAATTCGAAATTAATGCCAGAAGGGTGAAATTTGTTAATTTGGAAAAATAAAATAGAGAAATGGCGGAAGGCCCAAAGAGAAATTTAATTTAATGCTCGCTGGTTGGTGGTTGACAAGATAATAATGTGCCGTCGCTATGCGATGAAACACTTTTAGGAAAAATGTAGTAGAATTTTTACTTTAGATTGAATTATTTTAGAGGGCGAACTATTTTCGGAGTTAGGTACTGTTCACACTGATGTCGTATGAACATTACCGCCCCCCTTGGCGAAATACGCCAAAAAAAAATATTACTGAAAATAAAGCAAGTGAAATTTTGTTTAATTGGCAATTTAGTTAATAGGCAATAGGCACAGTTTTACTATGGGGCGGACTATTTCTCCGTTTTGGGTCTTTAATGTTGCAACTCTGACTCGACCATCAGAACCCGGGTGTATATTTATAACACGGCCTAGACGCCATTCGGTGGATGGCAGATTTTCGTTTTTAATGACGACCAAATCATCAACTTTAATGTTGGTTTGAGGTGTTTTCCATTTGTGTCGTTGATGTAGTTCCTTGAGGTATTCATCTTTCCATCTGTGGCAGAACTGTTGTTGGAGGCATTTTACTTTTTCCCACCGATTGATTAGCGATAAATTTGCATCGGCTAAATTCGGTTCCGGAAAAGATAAAAGCGGACCGCCGCGTAAAAAATGCCCCGGCGTCAATGCCAACAGATCAGAAGGATCTGTGGACATGGACGATATTGGACGCGAGTTCAAACATGCTTCGATACGTGCTAAAACCGTGGCAAATTCTTCGAACGTAAATTTGGCCTTGGTCCCCAGCCCTCTTAAATGGCTTTTGAAACTTTTAACGCCGGCTTCCCATAGACCTCCCATGTGAGGTGCCCCGGGTGGAATAAAATTCCATTTCAAACCCTGAACGCCATACTTAAGACTCGTTTCTTTAGGAATGGTGCCTACAAACTTCTTAAATTCCTTGCGTAAAATTGCATCGGCGCCTGTAAAGTTCGTTCCATTGTCGGAGAACACTTCTTTAGGTAAACCTCGTCTAGAGGTGAATCTGGCAAAGGCCGCGAGGAACGCTTCAGATGACAAATCACTTGCCGCTTCAAGGTGAATTGCCTTGGTGGAAAAGCAGACAAACACACATGCATACCCTTTGGTCATACGACAATTCCGTGCATTGAAACTTTTGATTGTGAAGGGACCCGCGAAGTCTATTCCAGTAAATGTGAACGGTGGAGAAAAGGTAACTCTTTCGGGCGGTAGGGCAGCCATCATCTGCTTGCTTAAGTCTCTTTTGTTGGTCGCGCATATGGTGCAACGACGGATGCAAGACTTAACCAGAATTTGGAGTCTTGGTACCCAGAAACTTTGTCGTGTTAGTCGCACCATTAAAGAGTTGCCACCGTGCATAGAAATCTCATGAATGAATTGAATCAAGAGGCAAGCAAAACGGGATTCAAAGGGTAGTATTATAGGGTGACGTTCATTGTACGAAATGTCTGAGTTCGTTAGTCGCCCATTGACTCTAAGAAGCTTGTTTGAATCCAAAAATGGATTAAAGGACAAAATAGAACTTTTCGTTGACACTGGCTTGCCAGCTGCAAGCAGAGAGTATTCTGTCGAAAAGTGAGCTTCTTGAGCCAATCGGATTAGACGAATTTTCGCAAACTCCATTTCTGGTTGCGAGATGTCACGAGACTTGTATTTGCTGGGCTGTTGTTTTGAGACAGACCCGAAGAAGCGAAAAACATAGCACAATACGCGCATAGCGCGGGATAACGTCGAAAAACGGTCAAGGAAATCTTCTGGTTCTTGTTGAACTACCAATGAGTTGGTGTTTTGCTCAGAATCGTCGAGAGAAATGCCAGAAACTTTGTCGTTTGGCTGGACCACTAACGAGGAAACCTCTTTCTGTTCTAGATCTTCAGTACGTGGAGCGTCTGGTAATGCCACCGGCCATTGAGAGGCTGGTTCACAGAGCCATGCTGGGCCCTGCCACCACATACGATTCTGCTTCAGATCGGAGGGCATTACACCTCGAGTGGCCAAGTCCGCGGGATTTTCGGCAGATCTGACGTGCTTCCACACTGCGTTGCCGACATTGTCCTGTATTTCACTGGTACGGTTTGCAACAAAGGTTTTCCATACGCACGGAGGTTTTTTGAGCCAGGCCAAAACTATGGATGAGTCTGTCCATAAAAAGATTTGATATGTCTGGACTGGAAAATTGGGTAAGTAAAATTTTATCATTTTGGAAAGCAAAAGTGCTCCACACAGCTCAAGACGCGGTAAAGAGACCGTCTTTAGAGGGGCGACTTTGGACTTCGCACACATCAAGTAGGAGGATGCTTCTCCATTAGGGTGACTTGCGCGTATATAAAGCGCTGCCGCATATGCTTTCTCGGAAGAGTCACAGAAGCCATGAAACTGAATCTCCACAGTGGGCGAGTATTCAACCCAACGTGGGATTTCTATAACCTGTATTTCAGGTAATGACTCTGCAAACTCTTTCCAAGTGGCAAATGATTCAGGGCTGATACGCTCGTCCCACTCAGTGTGCTCAGCCCAAATGCGTTGCATCAATGTTTTGGCGATTATCACTACGGGGGCCAACCACCCCGCAGGATCGAAAAGACGAGCAATTTGAGAGAAGACCTCTCTTTTGGTCGGATTTGTCGACAGTGGAATGCGTTGCGTGGTGAAGTAAAAATTGTCTCCTTTGGCATTCCATCGTACCCCTAGTGTTTTTGTGGTGCTGTCAGCATCGAGCTTCAAGAAACTTTCGTTCAGCACGTGTTCTGGTGGCAAATGGTTAAGTAAGCTAGACGAATTTGCGGTCCACTTACGTAGTGGAAACCCAGCTGAGTTAAGCAACGCTATAAGTTCGATTTGTGCCTGTTTAGCCGAACTGAGAGAGTGACCACCAGATAGAACGTCGTCGACATAGAACTCCGATTGAATGATTCTAGACGCTAGGGGATACACGGTTCTGCCTTCTTTTGCCAGTTGCAAGAGGGTGCGGATGGCCAGATAAGGAGCACAATTGACACCAAAAGTGACGGTTTGAAGTTCAAAGTCTTCGATTTCGGACTCTGGCGAACTGCGAAAGAGGATTCGTTGAAATGGAGTATCTCTAGGGTCGACCAAGATTTGGCGGTACATTTTCTCAATGTCCGCATTAAAGACAAATTTATAAAATCTCCAGCGGAGAATGAGAGATGGTAAATCTTGCTGCAATATGGGCCCTGGATACAACAAATCGTTTAAACTTACCCCATTCGACGACGATTGAGACGCATTAAAAACAACCCTCACTTTGGTGGTCGTGCTTTCAGGCTTTATGACCGCATGATGTGGCAGATAGAACGAGTTTACTTGACCTCTGGAAATCTTTTCGACCGGAGGCGCTTTCCGCATATGGCCGAGGGCGAGGTATTCCGAAATAACGCTTGAATATTGAGACTTAAGCTCCGCCTTCATGGCTAAAGACCTTTCGACTCTAGAGAATTGCCTTAGTGCGATGTGTCTAGAGAACCCTAACTTGCCCTTTGACGATTGTGCCTTGAACGGCAGACGAACAACATACCTCCCATCCGAACGTCTCGAAGTTGTGTTTTTATAAAGTTCGTCACAGTAGCAGTCTTCTGTTGACCGAATGACTGTGGACGGCAGTTCCTCGAGCTCCCAAAATTTTCGTAGCTGAGTATCCAGATTGGAAGTACTCGAACTGTTCGATACTACGAATGTATTGAACGATTGGAACGACTCCGGAACTGGTCCGGACAGTACCCAGCCGAACATTGTGTTCTGAGCCACGAGGGAATCTGCGATAAGTTGGAGACCGTTCCTTATGATTGATGGGTATAAATCCGCACCGATCAGCAGATCGACCTGAGACGATTTATTAAACGTGGGATCAGCCAGTTTGAGGCCGCCACAAAGGTTAGGATCGATGATACTAAACGATGAACTTGGCAGGTTGTTCGTCAATGATCGAAGCACAATTGCCTGGGCAGAAATGGTGATCTGGGCTTCATCTAAGCACGTGATTGCAAACGCACAGAGTTTTTTCGACGTTATGGCGAGATTACCACTGATTCCGGAAATGGTTGTATTCTTATCCGTTACGGGCAAGTTCAAACGCTTTTGTACTGCCTCTGAGATAAAGGATATTTCGGAACCAGGGTCGATAAGAGCGCGAACTATGTGTTTGGATTCTTTGCCAACAATGCAAACTAGTGCCGTTGCAAGCAATATTTTCTTGGGAGCGCCGACATGAAAGTTTTGAAACGACGCTTGAGGCACGAATGGAAGTGACGACGCCGATATTTGAGGAGCTGTTGTTGTTGCACTAGGGAGATTAGTGGACTGTATTTTATTTCCGTTTTCGTTAGCGTTGAGGTGCAACAGTGAATGATGCCGTTTTTTGCAGTGGCTACAAGAATATTTGCTCGTACAAGCGACCTTTGTATGACTCGCGCTTAAACAGTTGTTGCACAGTTTGTGCTGCCGTACCGTTTGGATTCTCGTTGGGATCGACATTGCCGAAAATTTGGCACACTCATAAATGGAGTGCGCAGCCGCACAGATTTTGCATTTCCCCCCCCCTGTTTTGGCAAGGTATGTGTTGACCCTATTATTGTTTCGAACATTCGTCTCCTTTTTGGGAAGTCTACTAAGCCCTGTGCCTTTTGTCGACGTGGTGTCCGAAATGGACTCCAGCACCTGAAAGCGAGACGTTAAGAACGAGTCTAATTGCTGCCAGGTCGGAACTTTCGTTGGGTCTTCCAGGGATTGTTCCCATAGAGTCAATGTAGTTTTGGGCAGTCTACTTGAACACGCAAAGACGAGAATCGGATCCCAGTCTCGCGTCATAACCTTATGAGCCTGCAACGTCGATACCGAATCATTTACAGTACTCTGAAGAGCTCGGATCAATTTGGCCGATTCTTCATGTACTGTTGGCAAGTTAAAGATATTTTTTACCTGATTGTTGACCAAGATTCGGGTATTTTCATACGTAGCCCGCAACGCTTCCCAGGCTAGAGAAAAGCTGGCATTGGTTAGCGGAAATTGGCTGACAATCCGATAAGCCTCGTCCTTGGTTTTGGCTCTAAGGTGGAAGAGTTTTTCTACTTCACCCAACTGGGGGTGTTTAATGTAGACTGCCTCAAACATATCTCGGAAAACCGGCCAGGAGATATAATCCCCCTTGAAGACCTCCGTCTCACATGGAGGTAATTTGAGGTGACGAGGAGCGAATGTTGGTTCAGCTATCGATTTTTTGCCAGTACCCTCAGGTTTCAGTCGTGCTTCGTGATCTAGGAAAAGTGCTGAGCATGCCACATAACTTTCGTTGCACAGTTTATACTTGGTTTCTATGGCTTCAAGATCTACTGTTGCTTCTCTTGTCTTTGGGCCGCCTTTTATGTATAGGGCATAGGTTTCTTTGACTTCGAGCCACAGTTCTCTTAACTCTGACTTTCTGACTTCGAGAGCGGACAGTGTGTGCCCGTGATCCGGCACCTCTTTCGCCGCTTGGTGAAACTTGACCAATTGATCAGTCGCGAAAATGAAGTCTTCCATCAAAGCCATCACAAAGTGCGTTTAAAACTGTATAAATGACAAGGAAGCGACACGAAACCAAGAATTTTAAAACTCGTGGCTTAAAGCACTCACAAAACAAAACGAGACTCTCAAAAAGTCAAAAATTTAAATTTAAAATTTCAAAAAAAGTCAAAATTTTAAAGCTCAAGAATCTTCAACAGGCTTGAAAGATTCTACTGGGGGCCAACCACCCCGGCTTGGATACACCGTTACGAACGATGTGTGCTGCACGAACGAGAGAGAGGGAAAAAAAATCCCAAAGAGCCAAAAATTAAAAAACGCACGAATCTTCAAAAGGCTTGAAAGATTCTAAAATTTCAAAAAAAATTAAAATTTTAAAGCTCAAGAATCTTCAACAGGCTTGAAAGATTCTACTGGGGGCCAACCACCCCGGCTTGAATACACCGTAACGAACGAGAGAAAAATTTCAAAAAAGGTCAAAATTTAAATTTAAATATTAAAAAAGTCAAAATTTAGAAGCTCAAGAATCTTCAACAGGCTTGACAGATTCTACTGGGGGCCAATCACCCCGGCTTGAATACACCGTTACGAACGGTGTGTGCTGCACGAACGAGAGAGAGGGAAAAAAAATCCCAAAGAGCCAAAAATTAAAAAACGCACGAATCTTCAAAAGGTTTGAACGATTCTAAAAATTTCAAAAAAAATTAAAATTTTAAAGCTCAAGAATCTTCAACAGGCTTGAAAGATTCTACTGGGGGCCAACCACCCCGGCTTGAATACACCGTTACGAACGGTGTGTGCGGCACGAACGAGAGAGAGGGAAAAAAATCCCAAAGAGCCAAAAATTAAAAAAAAAAAAAACGCACGAATCTTCAAAAGGCTTGAAGGATTCTAAAAATTTCAAAAAAAGTTAAAATTTTAAAGCGCAAGAATCTTCAAAAGGCTTGAAGTATTCGAAAAATTTCAAAAAAAGTTAAAATTTTAAAGCGCAAGAATCTTCAAAAGGCTTGAAGTATTCGAAAAATTTCAAAAAAAGTTAAAATTTTAAAGCGCAAGAATCTTCAACAGGCTTGACAGATTCTACTGGGGGCCAACCACCCCGGCTTGGATGCACCGTAACGAACGGTGTGTGGTGCACGAACGAGAGAAACAATTTCAAAAGTAAAAAATTTTAAATTTAAAAATTTCAAAAAGACTCAAAATTTTGAAGCACAAGAATCTTCAACAGGCTTGACAGATTCTACTGGGGGCCAACCACCCCGGCTTGGATACACCGTTACGAACGATGTGTGCTGCACGAACGAGAAAAAAAATTACCACGCGATAAAAAACGCCGACTCCTTCCACGAGGAAGACAGTCTATTAAAATTTCCTATAAAACCAAAAAAAAGAACTGGGGAACACAACCAAATCGCGGTTATTGAAGTTGCTTGAAAATTTCAAAAGATGAATGAAAGTCAAACTACCGAGTTGGAAAGATGAATATCTCAAAAACCGCTTCAACCAACACGAAATATGTATATACCGATATATATATAAAAAAACGGAATGACGTGTTTGCCGGTCAAAGTGCAACACAGAGGTACCAAAAAAATAAAAATTTTGTTTAAATGGGACTAAAAAATTGCCAATTAAAAAACTTTCACTCACCCTTTACAAATTTGGTTGAAAACTTTTAGGTTGCTTCCTCGATGGCTGGTCATGGTAAGGTCCAGTGATGATCCAAATGATGAACTTTGTTCCTTCACAGCGTGGGCAACGTGCCGGGTTGGCAGCGTGTGGCGTTTTTCGGCAACAAAATGGCCGAACAGCGTGGGCAGCGTGCCGGGTTCTTGTGCCCTTGCTAGCGTGCCGAGTTTTTGATGTCGTGGGCAGCGTGTTGGGATTTTCGCCAGCAAAATGGCCGACCAGCGTGGGCAGCGTGCCGATTTTTTGGCGTGGGCAACGTGTGGTGGCGTGTTGGCGTCGATGGCGTTTGGCAGCGTGCCGATTTTTGACGTGGGCAACGTGTGGTGGCGTGTTGGCGTCGATGGCGTTTGGCAGCGTGCCGATTTTTGGCGTGGGCAACGTGTGGTGGCGTGTTGGGATTTTCGCCAGCAAAATGGCCGACCAGCGTGGGCAGCGTGCCGATTTTTTGGCGTGGGCAACGTGTGGTGGCGTGTTGGCGTCGATGGCGTCAGCAATCCGGCTCGAAGGACCAAATGAACTTGCTTACCCAAACTTACGCTGATTCTCCTTCAGAATTTTCCCGATGATTCTCCTTCAAAAATTTCCACCTTATCGTGTCCAAAAAAAATGCCTTGTCTTTCTTTTCTTTTAGTTTATGTAGCACGTAGTGATTGTTTATTTGTATATAAAATTTTTGTTAACTGTTTTGCAATAGAATAATTCGAAATTAATGCCAGAAGGGTGAAATTTGTTAATTTGGAAAAATAAAATAGAGAAATGGCGGAAGGCCCAAAGAGAAATTTAATTTAATGCTCGCTGGTTGGTGGTTGACAAGATAATAATGTGCCGTCGCTATGCGATGAAACACTTTTAGGAAAAATGTAGTAGAATTTTTACTTTAGATTGAATTATTTTAGAGGGCGAACTATTTTCGGAGTTAGGTACTGTTCACACTGATGTCGTATGAACAGGGATTGAACAAGAACATTAGGAATATCATTAACAAGTAACAGAAATAACAATGGCCCCAGATGACTTCCTTGAGGAACACCGGATGTTACATTCATGGCACGCGATACGCACTTGTCTATATGAACATATTGAGTTCGACCACTTAGTTACGAACTGAGCCATTTCAACATATTTGAGTGAAAGCCGTATTTTCGCAGCTTACAAATAAGAACGGCGTGATCTACTTTGTCAAAAGCCTTCGAAAAGTCTGTGTAAATTACGTCGCACTGTGAACCACTTTCAAGGGACCTTAGCACAAAATTAGAAAAAATAGCAAGATTGGTGGTAGTAGATCTACCGCTAACAAAACCGTGCTGATATGGTGAAATTAAATTTTTTAGTGAAGTAGCAAGTTTTTTATAAATAATTTTTTCAAACAGTTTTGGGATTGTTGATATTTTGCAAATTGGTCTATAGTTCGTTACTTCGTTCTTAGATCCAGCCTTGTGAATAGGGGTAACAAATGAGCACTTCCAACAATCTAAAAAGGAGCCTGCCTCGAGTGAACGATTGAAAATGATAGTTAGAGGCGGGGCAATAGCCTGCGCACAATTTTTCAAAAGTATGGGAGGAAAACCATCCATGCCCGGTTGCTTATCTAAGTTCAATGCACACAACTCTTCTAACACTTCATCAATAGAAATATTTAATAAGCCGATATCCATCAAACTCGAAGAAACATTTCTATCAAGCACTGTTGCATCATTTAGGGGAACATACACTGAACTAAAAAACTGCGCAAACAAATTGCAAACTGTTGGAAGGTCGGATGAAGTTATGCCCGACAAATGCATAGTGCTAGGAATGCCCACCGATTTCTTTTTACTGTTAATGAAATTCCAAAAACATTTTGCATTGCTTTTGAGTTTGCTTTCAATACAAAAAATGTGATGCTTGTACAAAAACTTATTTAGAAAATCAAACCTCTTTTGAACACTGCAATATTTTTCATATAACACAGAACTATTGTTAGAGTTTCGATACAATTTATATGCTCTATTTTTACGGTTGTTTAGATTTAGCAATTCTCTATTGAACCACGGAGGTTTGTTAGAGACAGTCTTAATAGTTTTCGGAACGAATAAATTGACTGCATCTTTAAGCTTATCTGTAAAATTAAGGTATGCATTATTAAGATCTGAGTTGCTTAAGACAGACATCCAATCAAAAGAAACAAGAAAATATGACATTGAAACAAAATCACCTTTAGTATAGTCATAAGTGTTAATGTCTTGAGCAGCAGCTTTAAAATAAATGTAGTATTTGAAACTTATGTCTAATGCTACATGGTGGTCTGATTTTGACAGCAAGTTAGAGGGAAGATTAACATCAGCGCAAAGTTCTTTGTCAATAAAAATCAAATCAAGAATACGATCAAGGTTATTAGGGAAGCTATTTATTTGCTGAAGATCATACGCTGTCAATCTGTCGACAACTTCACTATCACACTCATTCCTTACATTGAAGGGTAATAAGCAGAGATCGTCTTCATCAAAAATCCACTTAACAAATGGCAAGTTAAAATCTCCAACTATAACAATATGTTGGTTTTCTTTCAAATTTTTTAATACTTCGCAACAATTATCAATGTGAAGTTTGTAAATTTCAACAGAACTCTCTGGTGGTATATAACTTACAGCAATGTACACATCATGAATTTCATTTAAATTTACTTTAATAATTAGCTGATCAATATCGTACTGCAAATCTGTACCTTTTGATGGCAATGGAACTTCAGTGGATGAAAACGATGATCGCACTGCAATCATAACACCTCCACCTCTGTCCTTTCCAGTTGTATCAGGACATCGATCTTTCCGAAAAACGTTGTATTGTTGACTGTTGAACATTTCAGCTGTGTGATGGTTCTCACAAAGCCAAGTTTCTGTGAGAGCAATCACATCATATAGTGATGACGAGGAAAAAAGAAGCATTCTATGAAGTTTGGTTCTTAGACCACCAGCGTTAAGGTAATATAAAAGAAATGATTTTTCTTGCGCAGGTTGTTCTACTTTTTCTATGTTCCCAATGACATTTTCCGGCTGTTCAGGTTTTTTGGAGTGAAAATAAATTCACGAACTTCTACTCCCATAGGCCAAACAGAGGGATTGAGAGCTTGTTTCAACAGATTCTCCGGAATGGCTACTTTGAAGTTCAAAAATGAAAGTTCATTAGTATCAGCATCTCTTTTTAGAAGTTTTTTGCACTTTATGGAGGTTGAAGAGATTTTAAACCTACTTGCCATATATGCAGTTATTGATTCTTCAGAAGTGTTGACGGCGAAACGTGACAAGTGTAACCACTTCATGCTCGGTACTACTTGCAATGACGTATCCGAAGAGTCGATTCCCACAATTTTTCGATGGCGTTGAGCTAAAATCCTTTCACTTGATTCAATTGATGTGGCAATGGATACTGTTTCGTTGGTATTGTTGCTTGCAGGTGAATTTTTATTTGAGCTTCGAATGGTAGCAGTAGTTAGTGGACCACTGTTGGCTTCGGCTTCAAATGAGCAGGAAGGATCACATGGGCGAGAATCCATTATTGGTAGCGCCAATGGTTCATCTCTTCTAGGCATAGAAAGTGGCAAAACTGTATATGTCGGTTTGGGAACTAACGGGTTAGAGCACCCCTCATCCGCAATGGAAGCTATTGGAGAGTCCAGTGGTTCGCTAGTAACCAATCCACACATACCAGTATTGCTTCCAGCGTTTTTGATAGCGCCTGAGCGTAGTGTTCTCGGCTCTAAATTTGCAGACACATTACGTTGACGTGATTTTTTTTGCTGTTGTTGTTGTTGTTGTTGTTGTTGTTGTTGTTGTTGTTGTTGTTGTTGTTGTTGTTGTTGTTGTTGTTGTTGTTGTTGTTGTTGTTGTTGTTGTTGTTGTTGTTGTTGTTGTTGTTGTTGTTGTTGTTGTTGTTGTTGTTGTTGTTGTTGTTGTTGTTGTTGTTGTTGTTGTTGTTGTTGTTGTTGTTGTTGTTGTTGTTGTTGTTGTTGTTGTTGTTGTTCTTGTTGTTGTTGTTGTTGTTGTTGTTGTAGTTGTTGTTGTTGTTGTTGTTGTTGTTGTTGTTGCTGCTGCTGTTGCTGTTGTTGCTGTTGTTGTTGTTGTTGTTGTTGCTGTTGTTGCTGCTGTTGCTGTTGTTGTTGTTGCTGTTGTTGTTGTTGCTTCCTTTGTTGCTGCTGCTGTTGGGGTTGTTGCAGCTGTTGTTGTTGTTGTTGTTGTTGATACTCCAATTCCAAACTTTGCGTGATGCAATTTGATTGTTTTGCATGGGATAGCTTGTGTATTTGTTGTTGTAAGGGAAGAGGCTGGGGTGACGGGGTAAGGAAGATAAGGGGATGTTGAGATGTTGCAACCGGGGTCAGAGCATCTAGTTCAATGTTCTTAAACGAATTTGACATTACATTAGTGCAAGAAGTTTCAAAGTCAAAAATTACATCTAACTCCTTAAAGATTGAATTAGCACTTGCAAAAAGCTTCTTGAGCTTTACAATTTTCCAGTGTAATTTATCCAAATGGCCATTTCTGCTATCTATGATTGACATTTACGCACCATCTCGTCAGCTAAGAGAACGTAGTCTGCTACGAGAAAATGGACATAGAGTTAACTATGCACTAAACGAACCTATAACTCGCTGTGTAAGAGAAACCAACCTTATCTCTCTAAATATTGATTTCAATTTTCATACAAGTAGAATAACACTTAAAAATAACTTACTATTGTACTTTTTAAATTAGCTTTTTATATTTAATATCTGTAAGTATCCTTATGTATTATATTAAATTGTATTATAAACATATTTATCATATTTATTTCGCTTCTCTAATTGAAGATGTTAATGATCTCTAACTGATGTTAAATTAAATAAAAAAAAAAAAAAAAAAAAAAAAAAAAAAAAAAACACTTGTTCTAAGAACTGACCTTCCGTATCAACAACTGCAGCTAATGTGAAGTTTGAGGTCATTTTCTGCCGTTTGACTTTATCATGATTTGATTTTTTACAGTTATTTAGTGGGAGAATGAGATGTAAGAAAAACCTCTTTTTGTTTACATTGGCGCATGTCGATTTTTGAATTAAATCCTGCTAATTATGCGAATTGTCACACTGTGCGACGCTCAAAAGCATCACAGCGATTCTCCAACTTAGCAACTTTAATCTCTAGTGCATCAATTCTCAATGTTTGCAGATATTGAAGAGATTTTTTAGTTTGTCCAACACTTAGCTCAAAATTGGCTTGACGATCATCTATTTTCTTAGGAGCAGCTTCAATGTTTTTTGTATTGGTAACTAAACGGTCCTCAATAAGCGCTATACGATTTATAATATCATTGCGCAAAAGATTTATTTCGGTATATATAGTGTTTGTTAGTATTTCTGTTATTGAAGAAAACCTTTCTTCTAAAAATGATAGTGGTGCAGTTGACACGGAACAATTATTATATCTCTTTCCGATGCGATGGTAGAGAAATATTGCTTTGTTGTAGGTGCAAATTCCTTTGTTGTGCCTCTTACCACTGTAACCCCTTTTGCTACTGGAGTAGCCGTTGATTGTTTCTCTTTGTCAGCTGATCTTGTCTTACCCGCCATCGTGTTTGCAATTGTTTATTGTAAATGTTTCAAATTATATTAAAGTTTTATACTGGTAAATAATGTTAATTTATTTTAATTTTAATTTTAATTTTACAAGACCACGGAATATTGCAAGGCTTATGAATTTTATGCAGAGTATTTTAACTTTATTTCAATACAGACAACGATAAAAATTTGAAAGCTAGCCGGACGAGTTATAAGCACGTCTATTCACTCTCAAAGTACATTGAATAAGTAAATTATATTAGATATTTTAAATGAAGATTCACCAATATAAATGGATGATGATTGTAATAAAAAAAGAATTAAGAAACGAAAACGGAGAGAAGCGTTACATACTGCAGCATTGGACAACAGGACGCGTTTGTGAGTACAGACGGTCCCCCATCTAAATCCACAGTACCTTTTTTTGGGTTTCTTATTTGATTATATTTTTTAAAGGTATAAATATTTTTTTGTTCGCCAATGTGCAAACCTTCCCTTAGACAAGACTTACACACTAAAACTACGTAAGCGAGGAATTGGCGACTCACTATCAATATCGTTTTCTATTTGTTGCTCTCAAAACCACCAGAACAATTTCGACATCTTTTCAACGTCACGTCGATCGTGAACGGATACCGCTCTACTGTATCGGAAGAGCTCTTCAACTTCTTCACCTACTATGGTTCGTTTATACAGGAGCTGTCGTTCCACGGGCTTGTGGCAGATGTGGTAGATCAGCATGACCACCAATCTATTCTGTATCAACCTTTCATTGACAGAATGGAGGAAAGCTTCTTGTGGGACAAATACACTGGATCACGTTATATACAAATATTCAAATATTGAAAACTTCTTGTGCAAGAGTTTGAATCTCTACAGGAATCTACTTTTTTGCTTGTAGAGTGCGTCTATAGTCGCGTTTCTATAGATGTTCGTAGAGTCATGTTGTCTATATTCAGGAGCTGTTCTGTCCATTGTAATACGGATTGCCTCCTCTATAATTGTCAGGTACCCATCGAGCTCAACGTTCGACAGATTCCTGTTGCATGGAGGCGTAATACCGCTCCAACGAAGTTCCCTTGAAACCTCACCGGAAAGCGCAGCTAACGTATCTTCCCGTAGTTGTAAGAGAACGCCGGCATGTACTCCACCAAATCCACAAGGTCGTTCGGAAGCTGTATGATGGTGATGAGTCCACAGTGGTCACTTTCCTATTCAACCATTGCATCGTCAAACATTTTTATGTCCGTCAAAGAATGGCATCGAACTGTTTTAGTCTTGAGTCTAAAAGCAATAGATCCACATGTGAGCCGCTTCGAGGATATGAAGGCTATCAGTAGCCAGCAGGTCGACCTTACACTCAATATGGTGAAGTATGTTGAATATCACGGTCTCCCTTGGATTGGATATTTGATTTCCCCAATCTTGGTGTTAAGCATAATTTCTTCTGAGTTAAGTTTTATTGTTATCCAATAATCCATTTCCGATAATTCGAATCCACTTGTGCATGCTAATACACATAATGACATAATAATTATGAATGAACATGCACATAGTGATTCGATGAAAGATAAACAAAAGAAAAAAAGAACTGTATTATAACTTTGTTTATGACTCACTGAACGTGTTGTACTGGGGAATCATATTCAACTTGAATGGATTGAGGTTCAGTCTATGCAAGTATGTATTTAAAAAATAAAGTTCATTTGAGTTCAAGTAAGTCATAAAGCCCGAAACTCAGTGGTCTACTTTTCAGTGGTCTAGCTTTTTGGAAATGTTTCACCCGATAAACTCGAATTATAAAATTAACGGTGGACTTCAACCGCCATCCAAAAAGGGCGATGGAATGCGCCAGCATTAAGAAAAACTGAAAAACTTAGACATTTTTTGCAATCGAACGCATATACACGCGCCGTACATAGTGTCCGACCCCCAGTTTTGTTTTCGTGCAATTAAAAAAAATTCTTATCTTTGTCAATCTCCCATGCAATTAATTGAACAAAAAAAATATTACCTACCCATAAACAATCTGTTAAAATCTTCCTGTCGCGCCGCGAACTAATCATATAAAAAATGTGGAAAGTGTTCAAGTGCTAGTGTGCCACCCATCATAATCAGAAAAAATATATAATAATCAGAAAAAAACAACACAAAGTGCGGTTCCCTCTTTGTCATCTCCTATCCCACACCACTCTCGTAATCTCGGCATCTGCATACATTTCCTTTGATTTGATTATTTTTCTTATCAATATAGTGTGTGCAGGTACTGAGGCTGCGACATGCGAGTTTGTTGGCGGATAGTCAATTCAAAGGGTGTTGCTTGCTGTGCATAACACCGCTAGTAATTTGTTTTTAGTTTTCTCATAGGAATCTTCACTTGTTGTTTTAACTGAGGTTGCGTCTGGGTTTGATACTTTGTTTTGTGTGTTTCCGTGAATCGTAAAGTTGGGTAAAATTCTGGTCGATTTTAGCAACATTAGGGGGTTAAGATCGAATTTCTTTGCTGTGTACGCTCACACTGCAAAATGAACGCCAGCTGTTTTGGCACTCAGTGAAACACAGGTGGGTTGTTGATTTTGATCCCTCAGAGTTCAACCTGCCTGGGTATAGCTTAGTGCCAATGCCGCGCTGTTTGTGTTCGAAATGATATTGCTTACCAGCTTATACCACAATACGGCCTTTGTTCTAATACGAACTTTAACTTCATTTGGTTAAAGTTCACCGTCCGTAAGCATATCATTCATTATTGTTTTGTTTACAGCATATCATTCATTATTGTTTTGCTTACAGAAGCCCCAATTTAGATAGTAATTCAACCTCTAACGAGTTTGATGCGCTATCTGACTATATAGTAAGAATTGTTTCCCTTTATCCTCACACTGAAATCGCAATTGCGGGCGATTTCAATGTACACAATTCTGGTTGGCTTCAACATTCTGGCCAGACAACACCCGAAGGAGAATATGTTGAGATCTTAGCCGAGTTCAACCAATTAACTCAACATGTAGATCAGCCCACGGCCAACACTCTTGACTTATTTCTCACCTCTCATCCCGAAAAATACAGGGTTGTAGTATCATCTTCTTTTAGCAGATCTGACCGTTGTGTCATTGTATTGAAAGCCATTGCGGCCAACACTATTGACCTATTTCTCACTACTCATCCCGAAAAATACAGGGTTGCGGCCAACACTTTTGACCTATTTCTTACTTCTCATTCCGAAAAAAACAGGGTTGTAGTATCATCTTCTTTAAGCAGATCGGACCATTGTGTCGCATCGGTAGATTTTTCGCTTCCCGTCACGGTAAGAAAAAATAAAATCCCTAAAAGAGCTGTGAGTACGAGAAAGCCAATTAGGACTGCCTGAATAATTTCTTTCGAAATTTTAATTAGTCATTGTGATTTCTCGACGGGAACGTTGATATGATATCTAAGGTAATTCTCAACGGCCGGCATGAGAAATTTTGTTCCTCACAGAACAAAAAGTATCATCCCCAAAGAGAATTCGTGGTTTTATTCAAGCTGTAAAGAGGCAAATAGGGATCGAGAAAGTAGTTTTCGAAAATTTAAAGACCACCCTAAAGTAGAAAATCGAAATTTGTTCAAACGGGCCAGAAATATCTGTAATGCTCAAATAAAAAAGGCTTAGTTTTTGCATGAGCAAAAGTTTAGGCAAAAAATACTGTTGTGTCCAAAAGGAAGTAAAAACTTTTGGTCTTTTGTTAAGAACGTTAAGAACTCGACTACATCATCGGTCCCAACGCTCATTTTCATTGACTCTCCATCGATATAGTCAATTTGCTGGCAGCTCAATTTGCTGCTAACTCGAAGCTTCCTGATAGCACATTGGCCCCACCTGAGCTTGAGACAGTAAGTTCTGCTGTGAAGCAGATATTTTTGAAGAGGTGTTCTTCTACGCTGGTTAAACCACTGCGTAAACTTTTCCATCTTTCCTATTCTACTAGGATTTTCCCGAGCAGATGGAAAACTGCATTTATCCAGCCGGTCCCTAAAAAAGGCGAATCTTCCTCCTCTTCCAATTACCGTCCAATTGCACTAACTTCCCTTCTTTCCATTATCCATGGATGGTGCCTGCATGCAAGAAACTAAAAAGCTGTCAGTACTTGGTATGTCTGTAAACGATGATCTTCGTTGGAATGACCACATATTTGAAGTCGCCAAAAACGCTGCTAAATGCTCAGGCTTCTTGATGCAGGAAGTTCTTCACCCCTTCTGATCTGGCTACAGTTTGTAAGGCCTTCATCCGCCCAAAACTGGAGTATAACTCCGATATCTGATCAGGTGCTTCTCAAACATCCTTGCGCCTACTTGATAGGGTACAAAATAGAGCGTTAAAATTGATAGGTGATGGTTCAATCGTAGAATCGATTGATTTTCTTTAGCCGCAACACTCGCCTCGCTAGGAATGCTCATCAGTTTTACCTTGAGCCCAACTTCGGGTGTACAGTCAAGTATAGAGATTCTTATTTTAGTCGCACCACCCGAATGTGGAATGCTCTACCTGACCCTGTTTTTCCCCTACATTACGATTTACAAAGATTAAAAAGCAGCGTGCATCGGTGTCTCCTTTCAAATACTCTCCTATTTTCCTAAATGTTCGCACTGTTCTATAATATTATAAGGGTAGTCGTAACCCCTTAATGTGTGCGCTAATTATAAAAAAGAAACCTACTATGACCACTGCTACAGACAATGGAAACAACGCTTATTTGAGTGCGGATTTGTCGTTAGAGGTAGACATAGGGTTAACGATATCAGCAAAAATCCAGCAAATAAGCGTATAGGTAAAGCGACCATCCGCATCAGAGCTATAAGAAATAAAGGAGGTCGACAATTTCGGGTCCTACCATTTAAAGATGGAAAAAAAAATATAATTTTTGGTCGAATTCCACCAGAAACTTAGGTATGTGAAGGTAACACTGTCCGAATGTGAGTAACAAGATCCCCCCCCCCCCCCCATCGACGAGCTAAGAGTGGCAATTATCAGGCCTTCAGTTACTGACACATTTGGACAACCCTATCGACACCTGCCTGGACAAGCCAGTGGTTCTGTAAACATTGGTCTTAAAGGTAAAGGGGAAAGTTGTTAGGGGGAAATATGGGAAGCCTTGTAGGTATGTTTATACTATAACCATGTTTTAAAAAAAACTTCCAACGTTACAGATGGCGCCCAACGTGGAGCCCGCAGCTGTCGACCGACCCTTTTACTTGTTAGATAAAGTTAATATAAAAAATTTTTTTTTTAAATTTTTTTTTGAAATTTTTTTTTTGGAAGTTGAAAATTTTGTTTTCGGGTGTTATTGTCACCTAGACATAGCCAGAAGCCAGTGTTGTCCGAGGTATTAGGAGTAGTATTTTCAGATACTTGTCAGTTGCAACACTGTGTGCAGTCATGTCTTACACCTAATCCTTGCATTCGTCAGTGTCCGTACTCAGAGTGGTAGGGTTTTTGAGTAGCTGTAGCAGTGAAGAATGGCAAGATTATGGGAACGCGGTTTTTGACGAAAAAGTATCTCGTTTTCTCAATAGGGATCAAGATTTTTGTCCGGCAGATTAAGTGTGGGAAGTTATCTGATCTGTGGCTGTTGCAAGAACTTGAAACTTATTGAATGGGAACTACATATATTTCCTCAATTTCATTCCAAGTACATATTTACATTTTCTTTTACTAAGATCTAACATTTTTGTATTTAAATCTCTTTCAAAGATGTAGACGAAATCTTTTCGTTACCCAGTAAGCCAAGGACATACCGAGATTCTGGCTTTAACTAGTTGTATCGTTAAGACAGAGTAGATGATTTTTGAAACGATGATTTGGTTTTAAGGGGTATACATACTGAAGGTTAAAATGATATAATCGAGATCAGATACGATTTTTGGTTTTAAATTTAAACATTTATTTTTTTTTTTTAAGGAAGAATATTATTGAAAGCGTTTGTTTTTGTATTGCGACTCACTTCACAACCTGACTTCACTCCTCAAATGAGTTAATGAAATAAAGTTAGAAACAGTTTTGGTTATTAGTTTATACAATCTTTTGGTTGTTTTAGGCAAAGGTAGAAGATAGAAAGTTTTTTTTTTGAGGCTAAGTTTTTTTTTGGGTAAAGCTCAAAGTAGGGTTAAGCCGGGGGATATTTTTTTTTCACTTTTCATTTTTCTTATAACTTCGAAATTAAAAAAGATTTTTATTTCAAAACAAAATAGTTTTATTATAAAATATATTCATAAACCAAAAATAGGAACTCATTTGTAATTCACAGTTAGTTAATTTTTTTTTTGTCGCAAAAATAAAAAAAAATGACTCTTAAAAAAATGGAGGGTTATATGGCACCTGCTTGCGGGTGAAATGGCACTTCGCATTTTTTTTTGTGTTTTTCTTCCCACATTTATAACATATGTTATTATAGGATGTACAGGAGTCGTGTGACCAAAAGTGACATATTATGCACCTTAGCCACTCGTCCTGTCTCGTTGTAAGGACCTCTGTCAAGCTGGCGAAGTAACTTTCTCTGATCGGATCCAAGTTAATGTGTAATTTAGTTGCTAATTTTTTGCTAATTATTTACCAAAAAATTAATTTTTTTGCTCTTCCCGTTTAATTATAAAAAATCACTTCACCAGCTTGACGTCAAGCTGGCGAGGTGTTTTTTTCAGGAAATGTTAAGAAACCAGATCTCTTCAGCATATTTTTTTGCTAATTATTTGCTCTAAAAAAAACTAAAAAAAATTAGATTTTCGCTGATTAGCAAAAATTTTCTTACTTTTTTTTTTAATTTTGTATGTATTTTTTCTGTGTATAAATAAATGCACTTCTGCGAAAGGTTAGAAAAATTATTCACTATAGATTGGAGGGATTGATTCTCCTCAATGTTAAGGTTTTTGTTGGCTGTTTCTAATTTATTGACATCTTGGCTTGTTTGATATTTAATTCGAATTTTCACTTTATCTTGTATAACCATATGGTCACTATGTGTATAAATTACTGCTGAAAGTTCTTTAAGTGTGTCGTGGCCTAGAATGCCATGAAAAGATTTTAGTGATGGAAGCAAGAAGAATTTAATTTTTATAGGGAGACCGAAAAGGTTGAGGAAAGTATGATGGACTACTATTGTTCGTCCTCCTACAGAATTGGCATAAAATGAGTTTTTGTTTAAAAGTGGTTTTGATACCAAATTTGGTTGTAAATAGTTCTTATTCGAGCCCGTATCAATTAGGAATTTTAATATTTCTCCGTTCTTCGTCTTGTTAATCTAAAAAATGAATATCGGAGAAGTCATTAATTATATCAGAAGTCAGCTCTCCTTCTGCTGGAGAAGAATTTTTATGAGTTTCATAAGCTTGTTCTGTATATTCTGCAAGTGTTTGGCCATAATCTGCGTCTACTTGTTCTATTGCATTATTATAGGTTTCTAGCATTGATTGCATTTCGTCAGGTTGACTTCTCATTTGTTCCGTATAGTGGTTATGTTGTATGTTTGGATATTTATATTGGGTGTTACGGTTAAAGGATGTTTGATGTGACCCCTGATATGGTCTTGCTGGGAAAGGTTGTTTTTGACCCTGAGAGGATTTGGGTTGGAAAGGTTGTTTTTGTTCATGAAATGGTCTGGGTTGAAATGGTGGTTTTTGACCCTGAAATGGTCTGGGTTGAAAAGATTATTTTGGTTCAGTTTTTATTTGGATTGGATTATTAAAACTGAATCCAGCGTTTGGATAAAGCGAGGTGCTTGGTTGGAAGCGAGGTGTTTGACTGAAGTTTTTATGGTATTGAGGCCAGGATTGCTGGCCATTTCGCGTTGTATGAGGATGAGGATGAAAGTTTTGGATTCTTTTATTGCTTGATTGATGTTGATGAGCGTGACTTGCTCGGAAATTTTGATTTTCTAATTTTAAGCAAAAATGAAGAGCTTGCGGAAGGTCGGAAGGTTCCTTTATAGCGAGTAATTTTGGCAAGTCTCCCCTTAGTCCTCTTATGAACGTATATATAGACTCTGTACTAACGTCCATGCAAGATAATCTGTCAAGTATAAGGGATAGGTGAGAGTATACGATTTGGTAATACTCTTGCACTGTTTTACTTCCTTGTATCAAAAGAGACATTTGATACTCGAGAGTACTGATATCTCGTTTATCAGCATAGTGCATCACTAGACATTTTGATATACTTTTCCAGTTCAAGGGAGTGTTGTACGATTCTAAAGCTATATCGGCATTACCGACAATTTTATTTCTTACAGTGCTTAGGATGGCGTAGTACTTTGGTGTACCAACAATAGGTTCGTAGACGCCGAGCACTCTCTCGACACTTTTTTTCCAAGAACTAAATTCTCCAGGATCTCCGGAGAAGGTTCTCAGATTTCGGACAATGCCGGGTATTTTGTCCAAATCGGACAGATCGCCTCTGTATTCAGAAGAGATGGTTTCATCAATTTCTGAATACAGGTCGCCATATGGGTTCAGAGCATCTTGTACTAAGTTTCTACCTTGCTCTTTGAAAACTCGGCGGATCATAGAAGAAATAAGGGATTCGAATTCGACGGTTGTTTGTGGTTGTTGGCGTGAGGAATTAGTGGGGTCAATTGAATGATGTTGTCGGAAAACATTGGATAGTCGTTCGGGATCAATTTGTTGGAAAACATTAGGTTCGGGAATTTCAACATGAGATGCCTCTGCTTGAAGAGTATCATCCAGATCTTGTTTTTGACCTAGTTGATTTATGCATTTTTTTCCTTTTTTCTTTTTAAATTTTCCTAGATTTTAATTATATTTATTCTTCACTTATATTATTTACTTGAAATCGTTTTCGCTTTTATCTTTTCCAAAACAAAATTTATACAAATATAAAATGCTTTAATTGTTGCTCTTGTTTGGCAATTTGAAGATTTTCTGGATTAAAATTATTTTTTCGGCAAGAGTATACTTTTGTGGTTCTTGTTTTACCTCAGTTACTTTTTGTGCCATTTAAAAATCTTTATTGTTAACACTTAAATTCTGGTTTCACTTATAATTTTCTACTTTCACTTATGAACTAACTTACATTAGTATCAGCATCTTCTTTAGATGTTTTCTTCTTCTGTTGTCGAGTTTGTCAGCTACGACGGCTTTTCCAGTGGCCCTTTGTTTTTCCACAGTTTCTCCGCACACTTTAAACTTTTAACAGTTTTTTTGTTTTCTTTACAGTTTCCACTTTCACAGTCAACACTTCTTTAGGGTTTTAGTTAACACTTCTTTAGGGTTTTAGTTATCACTTCTTTAGGGTTTTAGTTAACACTTCTTTAGGGTTTTTAGTGTGAAAAAATGAAAACGCGTCTTTGGGGTTTAGGACATAGATTTACCGATTACACTACTTGAGGGCTCGGACTTTAACGCGATCTAGATTTACCGGTTGCACTACTTGAGGGCTCGGACTTAAACGCGATCTATGTCCCTGCTGCTCGGGCGCCAATTAATTTAATTAGTTAATTCTGTTATTAAAAAAAAAACTTAGTCTCTTTTTGGGAGGTGAAGCCTCTTTATTACTTGAAATCAAATTTAAGACTGACTTAATTCTAACAATGAAAACTTAAGCTAGCTTACTTATCTAAGTGGATTGTGGGAAAGGAATTTGGGATACGTGAAGGAATGCGCTTTCGTGCATGCGGTGCTGTGCATGCGGTGTCATCTTCCGTCTGGCTGTTGGATGCTCGTGTGTCGTTGTCAGCATTTTGTGGTCTCTATGTTGTTTTGAACATTTGCTGTGTTAACTCTTCCCTCCTAAAATCCAACGTCCCCGTTTGACCTTTCTTAGAAAAGAGGGATTTTACTTAATCTGGTAGACTTAGATGTTTTTGCTTGGCTTTCTCTTGATGGTTCCTCTGACCGCTCAACTTCCGGAGTTCTTGCTGTGGGTATTTCTACCATGACTTTCTCGAGGACTGGTGTTATGTTAACTTGTTCTGTTGATCTCCGTTGTCAAATTCTTATCAGCATCGTGAGTAGGAAGAGGGTCGATATTGTTCCGATAAATCCCCAGAAAGTGATAGAGTAGGGCTTCCGTTCTTGCTCCAAAAGCTTGATGTACTCGGTGTTATTGACGTTAAGCTCCTTGAGCATTTGTAGTGAAAGGAACTCTTCGACGTTGTTTAAGATTTAACATTCAATTTATTTAAAATCAACAATATTTTTGTCACGTAAAGTTTAATTGACAAGTGTAGTCTTCACTAATTTCTTTTCACTCAGTATCATGCCATTAACAGTTCCTTGTTACGTTATCTTACCAATTTACATAATATGCTCTCAACTAACTTATACAAATGTGTTAAAATGTGTTTGTTGGTCAACGGTGTGCTGCTTGCTGAATGGTATTTGCGCTCTCAGTGAAATACAATCCACAAATTAGAACAACAAAACTAATGCACGTTCTAATGAGATGAGGACGTGGTCGAATACAACATTTATTGCTGCTAAGCAATTATACTGGCACTTGGACTTAGATCGTGGACCAGAGCAGAGCACACCGTGGATCAGCAGCAACACAACAGATAAGTAACCAAGGAAGGTATATAACATTATATATAGATATATCATGATTGTGAATATTAATTTCAATGAATTGAATAATATATTTTGTAACGTGGATTAATAATTGGAGTTTTGGTTAATCGAGTTGTGATACGGTGTGGCCTGACTCGTAAGGTCTGTTCAAGGATTTTTTTTTTGATGATCAAAGAATCAAATTGATTCCTTTCGGTATTATGAACCGTATGAACATTATATATATATATTTTACCGGTTTGATTGAAACCGGAACATGGTCCTTCTAAAAGCCGAATATTATGAACTAATCGAGCAAATTAATTGAAATTTCAATGATCGTGTGTGCCGTTAAAGCTGCTAAAATATTTTTATTGAACTTGTGTCAAGAATTTTAAGTTCCTTGAAAATCAAAACCTCGTGGTTTAACAAGAACTCGGTATATAAGCTTATATACGCGTTTATAGACATATATATACATTTTATTAACGCTTTGTGAGACCTCGTGTTAACCAGTTGTGACTTTTTGACGTATTCCTTCGTTTTCTTTATATATTTCACCTTCGAACTTTATGCTAAAAAGATATTTAATTATTTTGTGAAATATGAATGCGTTAAAACAAAAACGTGGTATTGCAAAGGCCACACTAACTCGTGCGGTAGAATTTGTTTCGTTAATTGAAGAGTCGACAACAATAGACTTATTAGAAGTTCGATTAAATAGAGTTGTCGAAGCATGGTCTGAATCTACTAATTTACATTATGAGTGCCTCCAGTTGATGGAAGAAGCTGAAGATTTAGAAACGTTTAATTCTGAATTCAGCAATTATGAGGAGAAATATTTTCTAGCTCACGCGGGACTTACTCGAGCAATTCGCCATCGAAATTCGGAAAGTTCGACTAAAAATAGTTCTGTTCTTGACCGTCTTGCTAGCGATCACAGTGAACTCTTGAAAACCCTAAGCTCTACGCCTAAGGATCCGAACAATTTTAAATTACCGCCGGTCGTCATACCGAAATTTACTGGTGACTACAAGGATTGGCCATCCTTTCGCGATTTGTTATTGACTACGGTTGATGTTAAAAAACACCTGTCTTCCACCCACAAATTTAAATATTTAAAATCGTTCTTGGGTGGAACGGCTGCAGATGTCATTCAACACATAAAAGTGTCTGAAGCCAACTACACGGAAGCTTGGGATAGGTTAGAAAAACGGTCTGATCGCGGAAATTTAATTGTTCAATCATTCATACAAACATTTATGACTCTCCCGGTTATTAACTCACCAAACGTACAGACACCCCTGGTTAATTTATATTCTGCTCGAAAAACTTGATAACGAGACGAAACAGGCGTGGGCAGAGGAAATTGGTAGTCGGGAAGATCAGTCTATTACTCAGTTTGTGGAATTTCTAGAGTTGAGGTGCAATGCTTTAGAATCATGTCAGACGTTGAATCGCACATCCACATCAACTCGTGGAAAGTCGGTCGGTGCTGTTCGAGCGTTTGTAGCTAAACCATCGGAGAAAGCATTGCAATGTCCGTTATAAAAATAGTTCTGTTCTTGTTCGTCTTGCTAGCGATCACAGTGAACTCTTGAAAACCCTAAGCTCTACGCCTAAGGATCCGAACAATTTTAAATTACCGCCGGTCGTCATACCGAAATTTACTGGTGACTACAAGGATTGGCCATCCTTTCGCGATTTGTTATTGACTACGGTTGATGTTAAAAAACACCTGTCTTCCACCCACAAATTTCAATATTTAAAATCGTTCTTGGGTGGAACGGCTGCAGATGTCATTCAACACATAAAAGTGTCTGAAGCCAACTACACGGAAGCTTGGGATAGGTTAGAAAAACGGTTTGATCGCGGAAATTTAATTGTTCAATCATTCATACAAACATTTATGACTCTCCCGGTTATTAACTCACCAAACGTACAGACACCCCTGGTTAATTTATATTCTGCTCGAAAAACTTGATAACGAGACGAAACAGGCGTGGGCAGAGGAAATTGGTAGTCGGGAAGATCAGTCTATTACTCAGTTTGTGGAATTTCTAGAGTTGAGGTGCAATGCTTTAGAATCATGTCAGACGTTGAATCGCACATCCACATCAACTCGTGGAAAGTCGGTCGGTGCTGTTCGAGCGTTTGTAGCTAAACCATCGGAGAAAGCATTGCAATGTCCGTTATGTAAAGCTAATCATAATTTATACCAATGCCCTAAATTTCTTGAGTTAGACATCTCATCGCGAAGAGACTTCACCAAATCTCACTCGGTTTGTTTCAATTGCCTGCGACCAGGTCATGGTGTAAATAAATGTAAGTCAACCTTTCGCTGTCGCGTATGTAAAGCTCGACACCACTATTAAGTTCATCAAGATGATGCAACTAATGTTGCACCAACATCAACATTCAAGCAACCGTCTTCGTCATCATTGTCGTCGTATCCTGCGCCGTCTTCATCATCAACATTGTTGGCTACAGGCCAAGGTCAATCGTCAGAACCCTCAAGTCAATGGGACTTTAATTAATAATCACTCTCGTGAATCAATTGCTTCTAAGCAAGTAGTGTTGCCAACTATGTTAGCCAATTTTGAGATTAGTCAAAATCAATTTATCGAAGTCCGTATTTTATTAGACACAGGGTCCCAATCTTCGTTCGTGTCAGAGGCATGTGTTCAAAAACTTGGACTGCGAAGGAAACATGCTCGAGTTCCTGTGTTAGGGTTAGGGTCAATAGAAGCAGGAACAACCAAAGGACTGGTATCCTTGAATTTGATGTCTCGGTATGATTCAACATTGTTGTCAATCGATGCGTTTTGCTTAAAAAGGTTGACATCCGACTTACCATCATATTCGTTTGAAATCTCAAATTGGGATTATCTACGGCATTTAAAGCTCGCAGACCCATACTTTAATGTTTCGTGCCCAATTGACATTATTCTTGGTGCTGACAAGGTTTGGTCCATATTGAAACCAGAACAAGTTGTTGGCCCTAAAGGAAAACCTATTGCTCAGAATACGACATTTGGGTGGGTACTAAGTGGAGAACTAAATAATTCAAGTAATATTGGTGCAGCATTGTCTTCGTATCATTCAGCTCTTGACGTAGATTGTCTTCTTCAAAAATTTTGGGAGCTGGAAGAAGTTAGCCATCATGACGCTCATGCAACTCTCAACGATCTCGCTGAACAACATTTTCAAAAAACATTCCGTCGCGCGTTAGATGGAAAATACGTGGTCTCGCTTCCATTTAAAAATCGGTCACCAAAATTCCAAGGTACTCTTCAATCCGCAGTTTCGCGCCTTTACGCAATGGAGAAACGGTTTAACAATAATACTGAACTACATCGACAATATGTTTCATTTATGAAAGAATATCTAAGGTTAGGTCATATGGAACGCATTCCTGCTTCTGATATTTACAAAAATCCGTCGTGCCAATTCTATTTACCTCACCACGCTGTTCTTAAACCAGATAGCTCAACTACAAAGCTTCGCGTAGTGTTTGATGGCTCGGTTAAAGACATTAATGGAAACTCGTTAAATAGCCAATTACTGATCGGTCCATCTATTCAACGTGATCTTTTCGGTGTATGTCTGAGGTTCCGTCAACATCGGTTTGTGTACACCGCGGATATTGTAAAGATGTTTCGACAAATCTGGGTGGATGAGGGTGATAGAGACTATCAGCGAATAGTTTGGAGGGAAACCAAAGACAACCCTATTGAACACTATCGCCTCCGAACGGTTACTTATGGAACGGCGTCGGCTCCATTCTTATCAGTTCGTGTTCTTCAACAGCTCGCGACAGACTATCAATTCAAATATCCGAACGCGGCTCGGATTTTATTTCATGATGTGTATGTTGACGACGTCATGACGGGTTCAAATTCGATAAAAACATTATTACATTAACAAACGGAGCTTGAAACATTATTATCGGAAGCCCGTCTTCAGCTCAGGAAATGGAGTTCCAACTGTTGGGCTCTACTAGCAAATTAAGCCCGTGACGATTGTGAATACTCATTTGTAGAGCCGGAACGATCCGTGAAAGTATTAGGCATGTACTGGAATCCAGCTTCCGATATGTATTCTTTCCGTTTATCTGACCTCAAACCCCGATCTATCATAACGCGAAGAACGTTGCTATCCGAAATAGCCAGTATTTTTGACCCCTTAGGTCTTTTGTCTCCCTTGGTAGTGCTTTTCAAAATGCTGTTTCAAAAACTCTGGTCTGCTCAATTCAATTTAGGCTGGGATGATTCCCTTCCCCCGGAGATCACGAAAACATGGCAAACTTATCGCGAACAATTACCGTGCTTTGAAAAGGTTCGTGTTCCACGAAATGTGTTTGTGTTTGATGAAACGGTTGATCTCCATGGATTTTCCGATGCGTCGTCTCTAGCGTATGCGGCGGTTGTTTACGCGTTAACAAGGTCGTCTGATGGTCTTGTAAATGTGACAATTGTAGCTAGTAAAACGAAAGTGGCCCCATTAAAACCAGTGTCTATCCCTCGTCTCGAACTTTGCGGTGCGTTGTTGCTATCTCGGTTGATAGCTTCGGTAAAATCATCGTTTACGATGAACATTCCAAAAACATTTGCATGGTGTGATTCTGAGATCGTGCTACACTGGCTGGCGTCCCCACCACGTAGATGGACAACGTTTGTCGCCAATCGAACTGCTGCAATTTTGGAAACTCTGCCAAGATCTTATTGGCGACATGTTCGTTCCGAATCAAATCCTGCTGACTGTGCGTCTCGCGGTATCGAACCCTCATCGCTGTTCAACCATCATCTCTGGTGGACGGGTCCAAATTGGCTAGTTCAGCCCGAGGACTCTTGGCCAAAATCAAAGCTTTGCCAAAGCATAATGGATTCCGACGCAGTTAAACGCGAGGAAAAGGACGTTGTTAGGCATGCACTCGTCACATCGTTTGATGAACATGTCTTTCACGAACTCATAACAAAAATTTCTTCTTGGAATCGTCTTCAACGAGTAGTTGCATACATACGAAGGTATATTTCTAATTTAAATAAAAACAAACCTAATGTTTCAGGTGGCTTAAGATTTGAGGAAATTCAAAACGCAAAACACTCTATCTTAATATTCATTCAAAACATCAACATTTACGAACTGAGCAACAACTACCAGCAAAATCAAAACTACTAAAATATACACCGTTCATAGACAATGTAGGTCTGCTTCGCGTAGGCGGACGCATTAAACAATCAACGGTCTCATTCAACATAAAGCACCCTATTATTTTACCAAAAACAAATCCTATATCTAAGCTTATAATTCGAGATACTCACGAACGGTATCTCCATGCAGGAATGTCTGAAACATTCGTTTTTGTTCGACAACAGTATTGGATATTGGGTAGCCGCAACATCATTCGAAACATCGTCAGTCAATGCAAAGTTTGTTTCATGCAACGCAAGACAACCAGTCAACAGATCATGGGTGATCTTCCGTCATGCCGCATCACACCCAGTCGTCCATTTTTAAACACTGGGTGCGATTATGCGGGTCCCTTCACCATAAGGTTGTCCCGATGTCGGAAAGCAAGGACTTCTAAAGCATACTTTGCTCTTTTCGTCTGTATGTCTACAAAGGCCATCCACTTAGAGCTCGTCAGTGATCTTACTACGGATGCGTTTATTGCAGAGCTTCGTCGCTTCATTTCACGCCGTGGCAATTGCGCCAACATATACAGTGACAACGGGACGAATTTTCAAGGAGCCCGCCGATGTTTAACTGACATGCATAAACTATGTATGAACCAAGCTCATAACTCTCTTGTTACCTCCATACTGGCTAAGGACGGCATAAACTGGCACTTTATTCCTCCCTCCGCCCTGCACTTTGGTGGGTTGTGGGAGGCTGGAGTGAAGTCAGTGAAGTTACATTTACGTCGAGTTGTTGGTGAATCAATACTAACCTTTGAAGAGATGTTTACTTTTCTAACACAAATAGAATCTATATGAAATTCTCGTCCATTATGTTCGTTATCCGATTCAGACTAAAATCCACTAACCCCTTCTCACTTTCTCATAGGTGAACCCTTGACAACCATTCCCGAGCCGAACCTTCTTAATATCCCCATTAATCGCCTTTCACACTGGAATCATATTCAGAGCATGGTACAAGGTTTTTGGAAACGATGGCACGCTGAATATTTAACAGCATTACAAGAGCGGAACAAATGGCAAGTCACCTCTGTCAACTTTAAACCTGGCGATCTGATAGTTATCAAGGAACCAAATCTTCCACCAGCTAAGTGGGTCATTGGTAGAATCGAATCAGTGACGAAGGGGGCAGACCAAATGGTACGGGTGGCATCTGTCCGTACAGCAACAGGAACATACGTTCGCCCAATCACTAAATTGGCGTTATTACCGATTTCCTGAAACTCGTTCCGGGGGGGCGGAATTTTTAAGATTTAAAATTCAATTTATTTAAAATCAACAATATTTTTGTCACGTTAAGTTTAATTGACAAGTGTAGTCTTCACTAATTTCTTTTCACTCAGTATCACGCCATTAACAGTTCCTTGTTACGTTATCTTACCAATTTACATAATATGCTCTCAACTAACTTATACAAATGTGTTAAAATGTGTTTGTTGGTCAACGGTGTGCTGCTTGCTGAATGGTATTTGCGCTCTCAGTGAAATACAATCCACAAATTAGAACAACAAAACTAATGCACGTTCTAATGAGATGAGGACGTGGTCGAATTCTGACACAACATTTATTGCTGCTAAGCAATTATAATGGCACTTGGACTTAGATCGTGGACCAGAGCAGAGCACACCGTGGATCAGCAGCAACACAACAGATAAGTAACCAAGGAAGGTATATAACATTATATATAGATATATCATGATTGTGAATATTAATTTCAATGAATTGAATAATATATTTTGTAACGTGGATTAATAATTGGAGTTTTGGTTAATCGAGTTGTGATACGGTGTGGCCTGACTCGTAAGGTCTGTTCAAGGATTTTTTTTTTGATGATCAAAGGATCAAATTGATTCCTTTCGGTATTATGAACCGTATGAACATTATATATATGTTACAGTCAAAGTGATTAAATAGCTATTATACATAATGACTGGTCATTATATATAATGGCCAAATTCACTAGACAAAGTAATAAATTAATCACTTTGTCCGGACAGAATTCATAATAACTTGTCAAAGTTAGTCAAAGTAATAAATACGGTCTAGCCGACTTGTTACCCCTCCCTCTCTTCATCCCGCTACCGCGTTCCGTATGCAACAGCTTTCCGCATGGCCCGCTTCGCGGGGCTCATTATTTTAACCCTTTTTTCCGCAGGGTTAAGCTGCTCATGCTAAATATGAAAATAGCAATTAATTTCTGTATGCAACAGCTTCCGCATTTATTTTATAATTTAATTTTTTAAATAATCTTTGTGATTAGTTAAGGCAAATTGAAATATAATTTTATAATTTTAAACGCATACCTACGTGTTTTATTACATTATCCAAGTCATCGAAGATATTATATATAATAGCTAGTTAATGTGATTAATTTTGTGTCCATTATCACTTTAACCAAACTGAGTAGATATTATGCATAATGGCTAGCCATTATACATAATATCCAGATTTATTACTTTGGCTGTAACATATATATATTTTACCGGTTTGATTGAAACCGGAACAGACGTCTTTGGCAGCAGATGATGGCTGCGCAACTGCAGGTAATGGCTTGTATCGGGACACGGAGCTTGAGACGTAGTCCACATTATTGATGGTTACTGTGGCGTTTTCGTATTTGACCAATAAAGTACCAGTAAGATGAGTTGTTTCATTGTTGGCTGACACTGTTCCATTGTACTGATTTAACAGGATCATTCCTGGAGAGATTTCTTCCACGGTAGGTAGATGTTGGTTATTCATCTTTGCGCAATTTGAGAGAAGGCTTCTTAGGAGGTTGGGAAGGCATTGGTTATCGCTAAGATCTACTAAATTATTAATGGTACATATTGCTAAATCATTATATTCCCTACAGGGTGATTTTATACCATAAATCTTATTTGGACACTTAAGTATTTCGTTATAATCAATCTTATCTACTACATTTAAAGTTTTAATTGGTTTTGCCAATATTCTATTGCATGTTTCTTTAATATTTGGTATGCTGATAATGTAAATAATATTATTCGTATTTGTGGCAATTTTTTAATTCTGCGAAGTTCAATGCTTCGTCTATATTATTATATAAAATGTCTTCCTTTATTAACAGTTCTTTAGCTATGTTTATTTATATTTCTGACAATATGTAGGAGTTAATGACTCCATTCTTTGCCCAATGAATGACATATTCTATATTTAACAGTTCTTCTTTTAACAATCTTAGTTTGTATTGAGTGCTTAGGGCTAAATTATCTTTAAGAGAATTGTTTGTTTTAAGTTTCTTAAAAATTTCGTTTGTTATATTGGTTATCTTATTAATTCTTTCTATAGATTCCTTATTAATTAAAATTTGTTTGTTATTATTTTTCAACAGTTTGTTTGTTTTTTTCTCTAAAATGGTGAAGTCATCATGGTCTGGACTGCCAGCAATCCACTTCCATGCACTTCCGATAATGTTTACTGATCTCTTCTTTCTTTGTGGTAAAAGTCTGTAAACTAGATTTTTTATTTGTGCAACTTCATGTGAAAGGAAAGGATAGGTGGGGTAGTTGTGACTTATGTTGTGCTGTACTATGTACTCGATATCATTTGTTAATGTCTTGTATGCGTCCAGGTCGATGTCGTGAATTAGCTTGAGATTACCAGTTTGAATTTTGGCTTTTCCAATTTTTATGAACACCGATTTTGAATTGCTGTAATCTAATATTTGGACGTCGGCTAAGCAGCCAACGACGAAAAGTCTGCAAAAGAGAAGTATGTGTTTATTCCCTATTTGGTTTGATTTCGATTAGAACTTTTTATACTAATTCTCCATTTATCAGTTTCTTATGTGAGACTTGTAGATAACCCTACCGCTTTCTGTTAAGACAGTAGTGTTCTTGACTTCTTTTACTATTTCTTGCTTGAATCTATTTGAAAGTTTGGTACCTAATCTTTTATTTATCTTTACAAAAATTACTTGACCTTTTGAATATTTTTTTGGTTTATGTTTTTTTCTATTGTGATAATTGAGATCCTTTTTTTGTTTTTCTTGCAATTTCTCAAGGTTCGCCTTTCGGGTTTTTTCATAATCGTCTGGGGTAAATGTAACATTTCGACCGAAAAATAGGTCTACCGGTTTTCTTCCGGTCTTCGAATGAATGCTATGGTTATATTCATTTACGGATCTTTCTAATAATTCTTCAAAATTTCTCTCAGTGCCGTTTTCTTTAATACACCTCTGGATTTCGGTAAGTGTAGAGTGGAATCTCTCTACCTGACCGTTTGCTTCGCTGTGATAGGGGGGTACTCTGAAAGTATCAATATTTAATTCACCCTTAATCATGAATTGTATCGCTGGTGCATTTAATGCAGGTTCGTTATCTAAAACGATGGCCTTAGGTATGCCGAAAAAGAAAAGAATTTCACGCAGGGGTTTCCTAACGTCTTCTATTGCTCTAGTCTTAATAATTCGGACTTGTGCGTATTTCGTGAATTTGTCGAGTGCCGTTAAGGCTAATTTCTTTTCTGTATGAAATATGTCTATATGGATGGTATGTCCTGGAAAAGTAGGGATTGGTGTTTCACCTAACTGTGGCTGGTTAGGGTGCCTTTCATATTTGTTTCTTTTACACGTAGAGCATAATTTCGTAATTCGGTTAATTTTGCTCATCATGGAAGGGAAATAGTATTTCTCAAGAATTTGTAGACGATTTTCTATTGCGTTCCTATGAGCACGTTCGTGTGTCTCTATAATTACCGCTTCCTGTCGTTCTTCTTGAGTTACGTCCTCGACAAAGAGCCGTGAAAATGGGATTTTGTATTTATTGAAATGTCTTTTAAATACTTCTTGTATAATGGCTTTTACTGTCTCTTCAGTTTTTATACAGTTAACTACACTCGGATTGAGGAACTTTTTAAGTATTCGAGAAATATTTTCAGTATTATAATGTGGTTCTATAACAAGGTGGCGATGGTATGTGGGGAACACAATTTTAAATTCGTGGCTTGGTGTTTCGCCAATATCTAGGAATATTTGATTTTTGTAGACATTGATAGGCACATCTACACTTGGTATAATAATATCAGTTTCGTTATTGTGTGACGCGGAGGTCAAAGCATTTACATTAGTGTCGTGAGGTATTCTTGAGAGAGCATCTGCAACTACATTTGCTTTGCCTGGTTTGTAGTGCATCTCGTAGTTGTACTCTTCAAGTATAGCCTTCCAACGCTTCATTTTCCCATTATTATTTTTATTGCTGAGAGCGAAGGTTAGTGGCTGATGGTCTGTGTAAATGTTAACTCTGGCAGAACCGTAAAGGTAGTGTCTTAATGAGCCTAGAGCCCATATTATAGCGAGCATTTCTTTTTCATTTGCCGCGTAGTGTTCTTCTGCTTTCCTGAGTGTTCTAGAAATGAACATGATGGGTCTTTATTCTTGAGACAACACTGCACCGATTGCAAAATCTGATGCGTCGGTTGTTAACTCGAAATGTTTGTTGAAGTCTGGGTAATGAAGGATAGTGTTATCGGACACGAGTATATTCTTAATTTTGTTGAATGCATCTAATGCTGCTTCGTTTAAGCTTATAATTTTTTTCTGGGATGCGTTTTTTGATAAGCGTCCCTCCTCACCTCTTAAAAGGGTTGTAAGAGGTTTTGCCAGTTTGGCATAATCTCGCACAAACCGTCTGTAGTAACCCGCTAACCCAAGGAAAGAGCGAAGCTCTTTCATATTTTTGGGACAAGGGAAATTAAGAATGGTAGATACTTTAGAAGGATTTGTTCGAACACCGTTGTCAGAAACAATAAATCCGAGAAATTCGACTTCTTGCTTAAAAAAGTCGCATTTATCGAGTTGAACTTTAATATTTGCTTGGCTAAGTGTCTGGAAAATTGCATTAATGTGTTGCAAGTGATCGGATTTGTTTTTGCTAAATATTATGATGTCGTCTATATAGACGAAACATATCTTCCCTATGTGGTCACGGAGAATGTCATCTAAAGCCCTTTGAAAGATCGAAGGGGCATTCTTGAGACTAAATGGGAGCCGCGTAAATTCATATTTAGCGTTATTTATTGAAAAGGCGGTTTTTTCAATGTCAATTTCCTTAAGAGGAATTTGATGAAACCCGCTTTTCAAGTCTAGTACAGTGAACCATTTGTTTTCCCCTAATTGGGAAAGGACCTCATTGATGTTTGGAATCGGGTATCGATCTGGGGGTCGATTCTGTAACTGTGAAGCTGTGAAGTGATAAAAATTATTTCATTTCAGTCTTCACAGAGCTTTTTCATTTTATCACTTCACAAAAAAATCTGATGCGATTCCCGAACTCATAATGATAAATCACTCTGACAGTATGTACTAAAAAGTACTAAATGATAAATATTGTCGTTTTTGCGTCAATTTTAATTTTTATTTGTAAAAAAATATTTCAAAACATGTCAGGCATAATTATTCAGTTGGTATTTTACAATAGAGGCCGTAGTGAACAAAGGTTATTTCATTACGAAAATGTCTTTGTCTAGAAGAAGCTATTTTTTATATATTTAATTATTTGCCCCAGGGAGAAAATGTCGATATTGCGGCGGTCATTCTGAAATGGACAAAATCCATTTGAAAATACAATAGAGGAGCACTTCATTCAATTCTATCGTTTCTGTTTTCGCCCGTCTATTTCTGTGAGGTCTTTGATTTTTTCTTCGCGGTTGTGTCGCGACTTCAAACACTTATTTTTAGTGATTTCATGTCTGCCACAATGTTTTTACTTATACAATGTTTTTACTACTTCCTCCTAAGCTGTTCTACTGAACACTTAGTTCCGTCCACTCGTTTGAATGAAAATGTTAACCGTCAACAGTAATAGGTCTGCAACGGAATTGTTTTGTATCGTAGATAAGGATTATTTTAAATTATCTTAAATTATGTACTTACTTGTTATTTGCCAATTCTTGCATTTGCTCCAAAAAATCAATTAGAAACTGTTTTTGGGCTATTGAAGCCCTTTGCCCTCTTTTTCTGAATTTCCATTTTCAAATTTAAACTTCACTGACAAATTCTTTTGTGATAAATAATTTATCATGTGAAGAAATTGTGACGTTTGTTTTCATTTTTTCACAGAACGAGAATCGGATTCGCTGTGAAGCTGTGATATTTTTTATCACTTCACAGCTTCACAGTTACAGAATCGACCCCCTGGCATGGTGACATTATTGAGTTTCCTATAGTCAATAACGAGACGATACTTTTTCTGGTCGCTTGAGTCCAACTTTTTTGGTACAATCCACACGGGTGAATTGTACGGTGACCGAGATGGTCTAATAATTTCGTCATTGAGTAATTTTTCTATTTGTGCCTCTACTTCATCCTTTAGTCCCATTGGGTAAGGATAGAATTTTGTATATACGGGTCTATCGAAAGTTGTCCGTATTTCACCTGTAACTTTTGTCATAAAAGTGAGTTTCTCATTTGGTTCTGCGAAAAGGTTAGAAAAATTATTCACTATAGATTGGAGGGATTGATTCTCCTCAATGTTAAGGTTTTTGTTGGCGGTTTCTAATTTATTGACATCTTGGCTTGTTTGATATTTAATTCGAATTTTCACTTTATCTTGTATAACCATATGGTCACTATGTGTATAAATTACTGCTGAAAGTTCTTTAAGTGTGTCGTGGCCTAGAATGCCATGAAAAGATTTTAGTGATGGAAGCAGGAAGAATTTAATTTTTATAGGGAGACCGAAAAGGTTGAGGAAAGTATGATGGACTACTATTGTTCGTCCTCCTACAGAATTGGCATAAAATGAGTTTTTGTTTAAAAGTGGTTTTGATACCAAATTTGGTTGTAAATAGTTCTTATTCGAGCCCGTATCAATTAGGAATTTTAATATTTCTCCGTTCTTCGTCCGACATTCGAAGTACGGTAACGAAAAACTTGTTAATCTAAAAAATGAATATCGGAGAAGTCATTAATTATATCAGAAGTCAGCTCTCCTTCTGCTGGAGAAGAATTTTCATAAGTTTCATAAGCTTGTTCTGTATATTCTGCAAGTGTTTGGCCATAATCTGCGTCTACTTGTTCTATTGCATTATTATAGGTTTCTAGCATTGATTGCATTTCGTCAGGTTGACTTCTCATTTGTTCCGTATAGTGGTTATGTTGTATGTTTGGATATTTATATTGGGTGTTACGGTTAAAGGATGTTTGATGTGACCCCTGATATGGTCTTGCTGGGAAAGGTTGTTTTTGACCCTGAGAGGATTTGGGTTGGAAAGGTTGTTTTTGTTCATGAAATGGTCTGGGTTGAAAAGATTCTTTTGGTTCAGTTGTTATTTGGATTGGATTATTAAAACTGAATCCAGCGTTTGGATTAAGCGAGGTGCTTGGTTGGAAGCGAGGTGTTTGACTGAAGTTTTTATGGTATTGAGGCCGGGATTGCTGGCCATTTCGCGTTGTATGAGGATGAGGATGAAGGTTTTGGATTCTTTCATTGCTTGATTGATGTTGATGAGCGTTACTTGCTCGGAAATTTTGATTTTCTAATTTTAAGCAAAAATGAAGAGCTTGCGGAAGGTCGGAAGGTTCCTTTATAGCGAGTAATTTTGGCAACTCTCCCCTTAGTCCTCTTATGAACGTATCTAAAGCTTTGTCGCGATATGTTTGCTTTAAGAGATTCATAGACTCTGTACTAACGTCCATGCAAGATAATCAGTGCCGATCTGCTATCGAACGCGTTAACACGCACCGCGCTATAGTGTCCGCAAAATTGAAATAGTGACTCTACCAAAAAAAAAAAAAATTCACACCAAAAAATAAAACCACCACCCACAACTTCAAAACAGTAAAAACAATAAATCAAATAATTAAACCTCCGCGCCGCGAGCATTAAATAAGTTATCGTGAAAATCCATTCAGTGCTGTGTGCCTCCAATTAAAAAAAAAAAAAAAAAATTATCAATAAACCAAACACAATAGTGCATTCTACCTTGTTATCATCTCCTCCCCTACACCACTCTCGCAGTCTCAGTGTCTGCACACATTTTTTTCTATTTGATTTCTTATCTTATTGAATTGTGTGTGCAGGCAATGAGACTGTGAGTTTGCCAGGCGGATAGTCAATCAACGGTGTTGATTCCGTTGGTTAACTAAAATCAAGTTGCTGGCTGGGCATAACACCGCTAGTAACTTGTTTTTGGTTTTCCAACTAGATCTTCACTTGTTGATTGGACTTAGATTAAGCGTCTGCGTTTGATACTTTGTTTTGTGTGTTTTTGTGGATCGTAATGTCGGGTAAGTTTAAAGTCGATTTTAGCAACATTAGGGGGTTGCGATCGAATTTTTTCTCTGTGTACGCTCATACTGCAAAATGCAGGCCAGCTGTTTTGGCATTGAGTGAAACTCAGGTGGGTGTTGATTCTGATTCATCAGAGTTCAACCTGCCTGGGTATAGCTTAGTGCCATTATTCTTTGCTTCTCATGGCCTCGCCGTATATGTTCGGAATGATATTGCTTACCAGCTTATACCACAATACGGCCTTTGTTCTAATACGAACTTTAATTTCATGTGGTTAAAATTCACCGTCCGTAAGCATGTCATTCATTATTGTTTCATGTATAGAAGCCCCAATTTAGATAGCAATTCAACCTCTAACGAGTTTGATGCGCTATCTGACTCCATAATAAGAATTGTTTCCCTGTATCCTCACACTGAAATCGCAATTGCGGGCGACTTCAATGTACACAATTCTGGTTGGCTTCGACATTCTGGCCAGACAACACCCGAAGGAAAGTGTGTTGAGATCTTCGCTGAGTTTAACCAGTTAACTCAACTTGTTGATGAGCCCACTCGGGTTCCAGATATTGAAGGCCATGCGGCCAACACTCTTGACTTATTTCTCACTTCTCATCCCGAAAAATACAGGGTTGTAGTATCATCTCCTTTAGGCAAATCGGACCATTGTGTCATATCGGTAGATTTTTCGCTTTCCGTCACGGTAAAAAAAGATAAAGTCCCCAAAAGAACTGTGTGGCAATATGAGAAAGCCAATTGGGACGGCCTGAATAATTTCTTTCGAAACTTTAATTGGTCATTGTGCTTTCTCGACGGAAACGTTGATGCTTCAGCTGATATGATATCTAACGTAATTCTCAACGGCATGAGAAATTTTGTTCCTCACAGAACAAAAAGTATCACCCCCAAAGAGAATTCGTGGTTTGATTCAAGCTGTAAAGAGGCGATTAGGGATAGAGAAAGAAGTTTTCGTAGATTTAAAGACAACCCCACTGTAGCAAACCGAAATTTGTTCAAACGGGCCAGAAATATCTGTAATGCTCAGATACAAAGGACTAAGTTTTTACATGACCAAAAAGTAAGGTAAAAAATACTATTGTGTCCAAAAGGAAGTAAAAACTTTTGGTCTTTTGTGAAGAACATTAAGAACTCGACCACGTCATCGGTCCCAACGCTCGTCTTCAATGACTCTCCGTATGTCAGCTCCATCGACAAAGCCAATTTGCTGCCAACTCGACACTTCCTTATAGCATATTGGCTCCACCTGAGCTCGAGGCTGCAAATTCTTTGATGAAGCAGATATTCTTTCGAACTCGCTCGGTTGCGAGAGTCCTCAAAGATCTCAACATACATAAATCCGCTGGTCCAGATGGTATCCCCGCCGTTATTCTGAAGAGGTGTTCTTCTACGCTGGCAAAACCACTGCGTAAACTTTTCCATCTTTCCTATTCTGCTGGGATTTTTCCGAGCAGATGGAAAACTGCATTTGTCCAGCCGGTCCCTAAAAAAGGCGAATCTTCCTCCCCTTCCAATTACCGTCCAATTGCACTAACGTCCCTTCTTTCCAAGGTCATGGAAACGTTGATAAACCGTCAACTTATGAAATATCTTGAAGAACGAAAGCTTCTTAATGACCGTCAGTACGGCTTTCGTAGCAAACGGTCCACTGGTGATTTGATGGCTTATCTCACCGAAAAGTGGAACCAATCTTTACATTGTTTTGGAGAAAGTAAGATTATTGCGCTTGATATTTCTAAAGCATTTGATAGAGTTTGGCATCAGGCTCTTTTATCGAAAATGCGTGCTTTTGGTATCGATGAGTCTCTTCTTCGTTGGATTAGAAACTACATTTCCGACCGTTCAATACAAGTTGTGTTGGATGGCTTCAAGTCTGATACCCACTTCATAAATGCTGGTGTGCCCCAGGGCTCCGTTTTGTCTCCGACTCTCTTCCTCATTTTCATTAATGATCTCTTGTCTGAAACTTCTAATCCACTTAACTGTTTTGCTGACGACTCGACCCTCAGCTTTTCATATTCGTTTCCAAATTCACGTCCCTGCTCTTCGGATGTGGAACTGGAACGGTTGCGTATGATAAGCTCATTGAATTCTGACCTTGACAGCATTGTTGCATGGGGTCTTATGAACCGAGTAGAATTCAATGCTTCGAAAACTCAATGCTGTCTCTTGTCGTTGAAGCTTAACTTTCCCCCATTGCCATTATCCATGAATGGTACCTGCATCGAAGAAACCGAAAAGCTGTCAGTACTTGGTATGTGTGTAAACGATGATCTTCGTTGGAATGACCACATATTTGAAGTCGCCAAAAACGCTGCTAAATGCTTAGGCTTCTTGAGACGATGCAGGAAATTCTTCACCCCTTCTGATCTGGCTACAATTTATAAGGCCTTCATCCCCCCAAAACTGGAGTATAACTCCCATATCTGGCCAGGTGCTTCTCAAACATCTTTGCATCTCCTTGATAGGGTACAAAATAGAGCGTTAAAACTGATAGGTGATAGTTCAATCGTAGAATCAATTGATTCTCTTGAACATCGTCGAAATGTTGCCTGTCTCACTCTCTTTTATCGCTTTTTTCACAAGCAGTGCTCCAGTGAAGTAGCCAGTTGCATTCCTCCCCTGAAACAATTTAGCCGCAACACCCGCCTCGCTAGGAATGTTCACCAGTTTTACCTTGAGCCAAACTTCGGGCGTACAGTCAAGTATAGAGATTCGTATTTCAGTCGCACCACCCGAATGTGGAATGCTTTACCTGGCTCAGTATTTCCCCTTCATTACGATTCACAAAAATTCAAAAGCAACGTGCATCGGTGTCTCCTTTCAAATCCTCTCCTATTTTCCTATAAATGCTCGCACTGTGTTTAACAACATTATAAGGGTATTCATAACCCCTTGATGTGCGCGTTAATTATATAAAAAAAAAAAAAAAAAAATCTGTCAAGTATAAGGGATAGGTGAGAGTATACGATTTGGTAATACTCTTGCACTGTTTTACTTCCTTGTATCAAAAGAGACATTTGATACTCGAGAGTACTGATATCTCGTTTATCAGCATAGTGCATCACTAGACATTTTGATATACTTTTCCAGTTCAAGGGAGTGTTGTACGATTCTAAAGCTATATCGGCATTACCGACAATTTTATTTCTTACAGTGCTTAGGATGGCGTAGTACTTTGGTGTACCAACAATAGGTTCGTAGACGCCGAGCACTCTCTCGACACTTTTTTTCCAAGAACTAAATTCTCCAGGATCTCCGGAGAAGGTTCTCAGATTTCGGACAATGCCGGGTATTTTGTCCAAATCGGACAGATCGCCTCTGTATTCAGAAGAGATGGTTTCATCAATTTCTGAATACAGGTCGCCATATGGGTTCAGAGCATCTTGTACTAAGTTTCTACCTTGCTCTTTGAAAACTCGGCGGATCATAGAAGAAATAAGGGATTCGAATTCGACGGTTGTTTGTGGTTGTTGGCGTGAGGAATTAGTGGGGTCAATTGAAGGATGTTGTCGGAAAACATTGGATAGTCGTTCGGGATCAATTTGTTGGAAAACATTAGGTTCGGGAATTTCAACATGAGATGCCTCTGCTTGAAGAGTATCATCCAGATCTTGTGGACCTTGGTCCTGATTAGTTTTTGACCTAGCTGATTTATGCATTTTTTTTCCTTTTTTCTTTTTAAATTTTCCTTAATTTTAATTATATTTATTCTTCACTGATTATTTACTTGAAATCGTTTTCGCTTTTATCTTTTCCAAAACAAAATTTATACAAATATAAAATGCTTTAGTTGTTGCTCTTGTTTGGCACTTTGAAGATTTTCTGGATTAAAATTATTTTTTCGGCAAGAGTATACTTTTGTGGTTCTTGTTTTACCTCAGTTACTTTTTGTGCCATTTAAAAATCTTTATTGTTAACACTTAAATTCTGGTTTCACTTATAATTTTCTACTTTCACTTATGAACTAACTTACATTAGTATCAGCATCTTCTTTAGATGTTTTCTTCTTCTGTTGTCGAGTTTGTCAGCTACGACGGCTTTTCCAGTGGCCCTTTGTTTTTCCACAGTTTCTTCGCACACTTTAAACTTTTAACAGTTTTTTTGTTTTCTTTACAGTTTCCAATTTCACAGTCAACACTTCTTTAGGGTTTTAGTTAACACTTCTTTAGGGTTTTAGTTAACACTTCTTTAGGGTTTTTAGTGTGAAAAAATGAAAACGCGTCTTTGGGGTTTAGGACATAGATTAACCGATTACACTACTTGAGGGCTCGGACTTTAACGCGATCTAGATTTACCGGTTGCACTACTTGAGGGCTCGGACTTAAACGCGATCTATGTCCCTGCTGCTCGGGCGCCAATTAATTTAATTAGTTAATTCTTTTATTAAAAAAAAAAACTTAGTCTCTTTTTGGGAGGTGAAGCCTCTTTATTACTTGAAATCAAATTTAAGACTGACTTAATTCTAACAATGAAAACTTAAGCTACCTTACTTATCTAAGTGGATTGTGGGAAAGGAATTTGGGATACGTGAAGGAATGCGCTTTCGTGCATGCGGTGTTGTGCATGCGGTGTCATCTTCCGTCTGGCTGTTGGATGCTCATGTGTCGTTGTCAGCATTTTGTGGTCTCTATGTTGTTTTGAACATTTGCTGTGTTAACTTGTATCACACTAATCTTAAAAAATTATGTAGTACCTACAAAAGATTTGTGATACCTACATACATATACGCACATGCTTACGTTCATATTATGTATGTAGGTACTAACATTTTGGGGGCAAATGTAAACTTTACAAAATTCGAAACGATTGTGTAACAAATCAATAATTGGGTAGGTATATAAAACAAGGGAGCGGTGATCAGGTGATCGGTCACTATTCCCTAGTATGGTACCTACATAATTGTGTACTCGTGGACCAGTAGTTAAGTTCATGCTATTTACGCTATGTTGTAACGAGGCAAATTTCAAAGACAGAAATATCCCTCGTCACATGCTAACAGGGCGCCGCCATCTAGCGCCAAACTGAAAGAAAGAAAAGTTCACCCGAGACAACACCCAAGACAACAACCATAAATTAAGCTCTAGCCAAGACATGGTACCTAGTGGCGAAAAGTACGCAAGTTTGCCACAGAGGTAGAAAGCTAACCGCGCCAACATCGATGGAAGACATTGGGTTATTGGGTAGGTGGAAATACCACCCAACGATCAACTCCCCACGCACAAGCAGTGCATGCGACAACGGTCGAAAGAGCTCGATGGTGAGTTATTATTATTTTATTAGCAAGTTTCAATGGCAAGCATATGGATATGCGAGGTGTATTTATTTCCATAGTGAATATCGTATAGGCAGGCATATGAGTATGCCGTGTGTAATTGGGAAGATTGTATGAGAGTGGGGGATATTCCATTAAAGTATATGGGAATCGAATAAGGTACCGCTGCTCCCGTGGGGTATAAATAGAGCGGCTCAACTCGAAGAAAGACACAGTCCGCCGGCACCGGCCATACGGTGCACTTCTCCGGAAATATCCAGGAAAAGGAATTTGGACAAGCGACCAGACGAGCCGCAGTTAACAAACCGACAAGGGTAAAGGTAAATGAGTAGGTTTAACAAAATATATTTCTTACGTATTGTGCCACCAGGGGCAACGACTAATACCTGCTGATCCCGCAGCCATTGCTGTTACCGAGGTCTGCGGACGCTCGTAGTTTCACCCCACCGAGGTCGACGGACGCTCGTAGTTTCACCCCACCGAGGTCTACGGACGCTCGTAGTTTCACCCCACCAAGGTTTACGGACGCTCGTAGTTTCACCCCACCGAGGTCTACGGACGCTCGTAGTTTCACCCCACCGAGGCCTTCGGACGCTCGTAGTTTCACCCCACTGAGGTCTACGGACGCTCGTAGTTTCACCCCACCGAGGTCTACGGACGCTCGTAGTATCACCCCACCGAGGTCTACGGACGCTCGTAGTTTCACCCCACCGAGGTCTACGGACGCTCGTAGTTTCACCCCACCGAGGTCTACGGACGCTCGTAGTTTGACCCCACCGAGGTCTTCGGACGCCCGTAGTTTCACCCCACCGAGGTCTACGGACGCTCGTAGTTTCACCCCACCGAGGTCTACGGACGCTCGTAGTTTCACCCCACCGAGGTCTCCGGACGCTCGTAGTTTCACCCCACCGAGGTCTTCGGACGCTCGTAGTTTCACCCCACCGAGGTCTACGGACGCTCGTAGTTTCACCCCACCGAGGTCTACGGACGCTCGTAGTTTCACCCCACCGAGGTCTTCGGACGCTCGTAGTTTCACCAACCAGGGTCTTACGACGCCTGTAAGCTCCGATTTACCTGCGACTGCCTATAGGGCGAATGGTCAGAAGGGATCCTGTCGGTAAAGACAGCCAATCCACTTTATTTGATAGACATTAACGACTTCTCTCTCTTAGCTACCATGAGACCAGAAGAGTTTCTTAGACCGAGACGACTGACCCGATAAGAGCCGAAAGATACCAGTTTCAGTACGATAACCCCGGCCCGAGGTTTTTGCAGCAAGCGTTACGACGTATTATTTATACATAGATTGATTCGTTTGTTAATTATAATTGCATTACATATATTAAGTTCTAATAAAAGAGAATTTCTTTGACCGTTGTGAAGTTTGGTGTTTTTCTTCACCTGACCCTGGCTAGCCGTGAGCGATACCTCGGCCGGAAAACTAAAAACACGTCACAATTTGGCGCCCGAGCAGGGACTTAAAGGTCCACCGTTGCAAAAGAAATTCTCTTAGAACTATAAAATTTTAAACCTACAAAAACTCCCGACATGTCCGACTCAGAAGAAGGCTTTGACGTTTTCGGTAGTATAGGAGCAATATACTTGCTCAGCAAGCCAGATCTAGTGACTCGGATGAGTCAGCTGGGGCTTGATACCGAAGGCACAGTGTCAACGCTACGAGCGCGTCTTAGCAGCTATATCAAAAAGGCTAGACTCCGGAAATCCACGCAAGATCTGTGCGCGGATTTGGAGAGAGCCGTTACCGAGCGGGAGTACAAACAAGTACCCACCCAAGAAAACGAAACAGAACCAAAGTCGCCGATGTACACCGAGATCTCCTTCCAGGTGCCATCTTATGTACCAACTACCGCCGCACCGTCCGCCGAAGACGACTTGGCAAGGAACTCGGCATCGTCAAGTACCGCGCCCCCCAATGAAGTCGCGACCCCACCCCCTGGCGAGTCATCGGCCGCTAGACCAGCTTTCCGACCAACCGGTCGGTTTATTCTCAGCTACGAGGCCGAGCTGATGAATAACGTCCGCAAATGGGGGTTGAGGTTCGACTCATCCGGGAATGCGATCGAATTCATGGACCGGCTAGAGGAATTGACCGCATGCTATGACATACGCCCAGATGATATTGTCAAGGCTCTACCAGAAATATTGCGCGGCACCGCTCTAGAGTGGTTCCGCATCAACAAAGATCGTATGAAATCCTGGACCCAGTTCCGCACTGTTTTCCTAGACCATTATTTGCCAGCTAGGTACCTCTGCAAATTAGAGGAGGAAATATTGCGGAAAAAGCAAGGGCCACGCGAAAAGGCGAAGGATTTCATACAGTCCACCCAATATCTGATCTACAGACACCCGCGCATAAGCATCGAGGATAGTATCGATCGCATTTATGATAGTCTGCGATCGGAATATCACCTTTACATCAACAGACGTGATTTTGACACCTTGGACGAACTTATGAAGCTGGCCGAGGAGTACGAGTACATACGCGGAGAAGCCCGTACACCTCGCCAGGCGCAGCGATGCGTTGCCCCTATGTCTCGACCAGGACCGCCTCGAAACACGCTTAACCGTTTTGCTCCAGACCGACCAATAACCGACAGCCGAGCCGTATTGCCGCCACCCCGACCGAATTTCAACCGCCCCGACCCACCGCCGCTGCCATCGCCTTTCAGTCAATACGACAGAAATACGCATTGCTGGAATTGCAAGCAGCGAGGGCATAATAAGAGTAACTGTCGAAGGCCGTTCCGTCTCTTTTGCTCATACTGCGGAGAGGACGGACGGCTGACGAAAGACTGCAGTTGTCACCCGCACCGAGCGGCCATCATGTCCAGCTAGCAGACTGAGCCCCAGACACTAGAACCCCCGCTGGTTCAGGCTATAGCTTTAGTCGGAGCGGCACCAGTACCTACACAACCAGAGGGCACGGTAGAGCAGGTAGACCCGAGATGTTTCGTGACCATACGAGTGGGCGGCCAGGCCATCAGAGCTTTAGTAGACACCGGAGCTACGAAATCGTTCATCAATGCAACCACCCGCCGCTTGTTGCGTCACCTCAACGCCCCAGTCCAATATCAACCCCACCGGACGCACCTGGCCAATGGCGAAGTAGTGGTCAGCCACGAGCACTATACGCTGGCATTTACTATCAAGGAACGGACCATTTACGGAAAGGTGACGTATATGAAACAACTCACAGAGGAGATGGTGATAGGGGTGGACATATTGAAGGACGCCGATTTTCGGATGAGTCTATGCGGTACCGAATTACCGTGGTTGCCAACACCAGCATTGACACGACCGAACGCCGAGAGCATCTCTGTGCGTTGGGAGGTAAACCGTTGGCCGCCTCGCAAGAAGAGGCGTTGCAAGCGTTGTTGGATGAGGAATTACCAAAGTTTGAGGACCTGCCAAAAGTCACGGATACCGCCGTACATCAGATTAAACTGACGACCGACCAACCATTTAAACAAAGATATTATCCTAAGAACCCCGCGATGCAAAAAGTGATTGACGACGAGATCAATGACCTGCTCCGGGATGACAAAATAGAACCGTCGAAGAGCCCTTACAGCTCACCCATCGTACTCGTAAAGAAGAAGACCGGCTCGTGGAGAGTATGCGTCGATTACCGTCAGTTGAATAGCATATCAATCATGGATGCGTTCCCCCTACCTCAGATAGTCGCTATTTTGGACAAGCTGAAGCGAGCCAACTTTATTTCCACCATCGACCTTAAACAAGGGTATTGGCAAATTCCTCTGCACCCTGAATCACGTGCCTACACCGCCTTCACCGTGCCAGGGCGCGGACTGTACCAGTGGAAGGTCATGCCGTGCGGATTAAACTCAGCCGCTGCCACTTTCCAACGAATGCTCGATGGTATCGTTGGTCCAGACATGGACGAATATGCATTCGCCTACCTGGACGACATCATCGTCGTAAGCGGCACATTCGGGGAACACCTCAAGCACCTGCGGGAAGTGTTCGCTAGGTTACAAGCGGCGAGTCTGCGCATTAACCGTGAAAAATGCGAATTTTGCAAAAGTCAATTGAAATACCTGGGGCACGTGGTAAGCGAACAAGGCATTAGTACCGACCCCGATAAATTCGCCGCCGTGCAAGACTTAAACGCCCCCCGAAACGTGAAAGAGTTAAGGCGCGTGATGGGAATAACTTCCTGGTACCGCCGATTTATAAAGAATTTTTCGCAAGTGGCTACACCCCTGACCAAATTACTAAAGAAGATTCAAGAATGGACGTGGGGAGCAGAGCAAGAGCATGCTTTCTCCGAACTAAAGAAGCGCTTGACAGAAGCACCCGTCCTGATGTGTCCAAATTTCGATTTGCCTTTTTCTCTGCAAACGGACGCCAGCCAATATGGACTAGGAGTTGTTCTGTCGCAGCAGGAGGACAAACAAGAAAGGGTGATAGCGTACGCCAGCCGAACACTTACCGACCTAGAAAAGAAATACTCCGTGACCGAAAAAGAATGCCTGGCCATACTATTTGGAATTCGTAAAATGCGACCGTATCTCGAAGGTTATCACTTCACCGTTGTTACCGATCACCATTCTTTGAAGTGGTTACACTCACTTGATAATCCATCCGGCCGACTGGCACGCTGGGCTATAGAGCTACAGCAATACGATTTCTCTCATCTCGATTAACTCTCTGCTATGCTTCTCAGGTTTGGGGGGCATATGAGTACGAGGAAATAGAAAAGTTCCACAGGAATTTTATTAAAAAACTTTTCAATCTGCCACAAAATACGCCTAATTACGCTCTATATCTGGAAACTGGTCTACCAAAACTCCTGACAAATACTTTGAAGTCACAAGCTGATTTCATAATCAAAATATGCAGTCAGTATGAAGAATGTAGACTTACAAAAAAACTATTGCTATATGAGTTACGAAACAAGGACTGGTGGTACGCAAGATGGCAAACTATTGGTAACGCTTGTGGGGAAACACTACTCATTGATGTAAACAACTTAAGTAACCTGAAATACCAACTTTACAGTATTATCCAGAAAAATGAAGACCTTGTTCGAGTTACATTCATCAAAAATGCCCGTGATTCTGAAAGCAGGTTGTTATATAGTCAACTTAATTTGAATCTTAACCAAAGAAACTACTTTCATGACTCACTTAGTTATAACGAAATATCGCTGATATTCAAAACAAGGTGTGAGGTCCTCTTCTTAAATGGTACCCCTTTCAATGGATCCTTCAACCAATTCTGTACGCTCTGCAATCTGAGATCAAAAGAAGATTGCTTTCACTTTATAAGCATATGCCCAATATTCAGACCGCAACGGCTTATTTTCTTTGGAAAAAATACACTAACACTGCAGGAAACTATCTATCTTCTAAATGAGTGTAACTGGAAAACCCTAAGCAGCTTTTTAAAATCAGTTTACAAATATAGAATGTTGTTAATATCGGAATACGTTTAAATCTAAAATTTTTTGTTTATGTATTGAAAATTAAGTTAAAACAATATTAATTTATAAATTTGTTAACCCAGGCTGACGGCTTAGCCATAGCGCTTAAATTCATATTATGTTCTATCATTTTGTACTTAAATGTTAATAAATGAATAACTTACTAACTTACTTACTTACAATACGATTTCGACATCAAATATCGCAAAGGCGCCATGAATGTCGTTGCTGATGCTCTATCGAGAGACCCCTTGCCATTTAATCCAAGCGACCTGTCAATCCTCTGTAGTGGCACTGACGATTGGACAGAACGGCGCGCCAGGTAAATAGAATGCAACCCTTCCCAATACCCTGAATATCGCATGACAAACAACAGATTATACCGCAAGTTTTCTTCCCATCCGCTCTCTAGTCAAGAAGAGGATTGGAAACTATGTATACCCGCGACCGAAAGAAAACAAATATTGTTTGAAAACCATGACGCCACGACAGCTGGACATCTCGGTATTGCTAAGACAGCAGATCGCATCATGAAGAACTACTACTGGCCTGGAATGTATCGTGATATTGCGCGTTATGTTAAGAAATGTTCAGTATGTCTAGCCTATAAGGCGCCGCAGCAAAAGCCTAGCGGACTCATGCACACTAACATACCTAACACTCCTTGGGATACAGTATGTGTAGATTTTGTCGGCCCGCTTCCACGTTCCATGAAAGGTCACACCATGATGTTGGTAATGGTAGACCGCTTTACTAAATGGGTGGAAGCGGTACCATTGAGATCGGCAACCAGTCAGGCTGTAATAAAAGCATTACGAGAACGCATTATAACACGATTCGGAGTTCCCCGCATTTTACTCTCCGACAACGGTAGCCAGTTTACCAGCACTATCCTTACCGATTTCCTATGTGACATGGGAATACAACAACGTTTCACCGCCCCTTACTCTCCGCAGGAGAACCCGACAGAATGTGTCAACCGTGTATTGAAAACTATGATCGCACAATATGTACATAACAACCACCGCACATGGGACGAGCACATACCTGAACTAACATTTGCAATTAATACAAGCAAACACGAGTCAACCGGTTTTTCACCAGCATTTCTCAATTTTGGCAGAGAGATCACCGCACCGCACTAACCGACTGTACCTAACGCCGACAACAACGAGTCACCCTCAGTAAGGAAAGAGAGAATGCAAATGCTATACCAGCTGGTAATGAGTAATTTGCAGGTAGCTGCACAAAAGCAAACACGACACTATAATTTGAGGAGAAGGGCGTGGCGTCCCAGTATTGGCGAGCAAGTATATAAAAGAACCAGAGTACTCTCGTCTGCCATAAACCATTTCACTGAGAAATTAGCGCCGCAGTATGAGGGCCCGTATGAGGTTGTTCGTTTTGATTCCCCTGTTATCGTTGTGCTAAGGTGCGGGAAAGGAAAAGGGAATCTCACTCGCTCCCATATAAAGGATTTGAGAGGTTTCGACACCCCAGACGAAAACGATATAAAAGAGGACGATAGAGCGAACGTAATTCAGTCCGTAGTGAACCGTCGCAGTGGCCAGACGACAACGCAGCCAATAATTGGAGACACCACCGAGGAAGAAATGGACACCGCACAGCCATGGAAAAGGCTACCCACGAAGCCTCGCCAGAGGACCGCTCTGCCGCGTACCATCACCTTTTCGCCGGGATTACCCACAAATCCAGGGCCAGTTGGCGAGTGCCAACCCGAAGAAGATGTAACGCAACCGTGGAAAAGGCGAACAAACATGCCACGAAAGATAAGCGCTCCGCCGCGCACCATCACCCTGTCGCCTGCATTACCTACAAATCCAGGGTCAGTTTACGAGTGCAAACCCGAAGAAGATGTAACGCAACCGTGGAAAAGGCGGACAAACATGCCACGAAAGATAACCGCTACGCCACACACCATCACCCTGTTGCAGGCATTACCTGCAAATCCAGAGCGTGCAAGCACCAGCACCGTTCCGAGACATGCACCAAGTACCACTCCGGCTCCCAAAGCAGGGGTGAAAAGACGAATGGCCCATGCCCCAAGGGACATACCGCTGTCAACCAGTTCTACCGCCAGTACCAGTCGGCCGGCAAAGAGGAAGGAGGGAGCCGACAACGTCCCGAGGACAGTTGGCCCAGCCGAAAGTCACCAACCGACCGCCGTACCCATCAGGTCTCGCAGTAAAGGGCCTAGGCAGACATCCATCCTCCCGACAGCCAAAGGGAAGACGACTCCCTCTGCAACTCTCTGCAACTAGCGGAAGGGCTACAGGCCGGGGTATAACTCCCGCAACAGCCAGCAAACCATCACAACCAGTAACCTTAGCGCCAGCGCAAGCGGAGCAGCCGGGCTCTAAGGCACCAGAGGAAGACAAGAAGGATCCATTCGTGGGCTTCGACTTCCGCAGCCACGACCAGTACCATCCAACCAAACGTCGCCAGCGTTTGATTTTCAAGCGGCAAAGCGGAACTATAGTGTGCCGAATACTATGGCTCGGAGAAGCCTGGCTCACCCACCTGTCTACGGGGCAGTCGAAATTCATCATGTACGAGCCATGAATAACTTTTTTTTCCTTCCGTTATTATGTTTGTTTTTTGCCAAGAGGGCTTTTGTTTTGTTTTTTTTCTTTGCCAAGTAGGCTTATTGTTATGTTTTTTTTTTTGCCAAGAAGGCTTTTTGTTACGTTTTTATCCAATAATTTTATAAAAAGAAAGAAGAACGAAAAAAAGAGGGAAAGATACGAATAAAAGAAAACAGCTTACTCAAAGAAATGTAAACGGAGATTCACTGAGCTCACAATGGGAAGACCGAGGATCAGACGAGGAGGTCCTCGTCTCCGAAGAAGGGGGAGTATGTAACGAGGCAAATTTCAAAGACATAAATATCCCTCGTCACATGCTAACAGGGCGCCGCCATCTAGCGCCAAACTGAAAGAAAGAAAAGTTCACCCGAGACAACACCCAAGACAACAACCATAAATTAAGCTCTAGCCAAGACATGGTACCTAGTGGCGAAAAGTACGCCATTTTGCCACAGAGGTAGAAAGCTAACCGCGCCAACATCGATGGTAGACATTGGGTTATTGGGTAGGTGGAAATACCACCCAACGATCAACTCCCCACGCACAAGCAGTGCATGCGACGACGGTCGACAGAGCTCGATGGTGAGTTATTATTATTTTATTAGCAAGTTTCAATGGCAAGCATATGGATATGCGAGGTGTATTTATTTCCATAGTGAATATCGTATAGGCAGGCTGCAGGTATATGAGTGTGCCGTGTGTAATTGGGAAGATTGTATGGGAGTGGGGGATATTCCATTAAAGTATATGGGAATCGAATAAGGTACCGCTGCTTCCGTGGGGTATAAATAGAGCGGCTCAACTCGAAGAAAGACACAGTCCGCCGGCACCGGCCATACGGTGCACTTCTCCGGAAATATCCAGGGAAAGGAGTTTGGACAAGCGACCAGACGAGCCGCAGCTAACAAACCGACAAGGGTAAAGGTAAATGAGTAAGTTTAACAAAATATATTTCTTACGTATTGTGCCACCAGGGGCAACGACTAATACCTGCTGATCCCGCAGCCATTGCTGTTACCGAGGTCTGCGGACGCTCGTAGTTTCACCCCACCGAGGTCGACGGACGCTCGTAGTTTCACCCCACCGAGGTCTACGGACGCTCGTAGTTTCGCCCCACCGAGGTCTACGGACGCTCGTAGTTTCACCCCACCGAGGTCTACGGACGCTCGTAGTTTCACCCCACCGAGGTCTACGGACGCTCGTAGTTTCACCCCACCGAGGTCTTCGGACGCTCGTAGTTTCACCCCACCGAGGTCTACGGACGCTCGTAGTTTCACCCCACCGAGGTCTACGGACGCTCGTAGTTTCACCCCACCGAGGTCTACGGACGCTCGTAGTTTCACCCCACCGAGGTCTACGGACGCTCGTAGTTTCACCCCACCGAGGTCTACGGACGCTCGTAGTTTCACCCCACCGAGGTCTTCGGACGCCCGTAGTTTCACCCCACCGAGGTCTACGGACGCTCGTAGTTTCACCCTACCGAGGTCTACGGACGCTCGTAGTTTCACCCCACCGAGGTCTCCGGACGCTCGTAGTTTCACGCCACCGAGGTCTTCGGACGCTCGTAGTTTCACCCCACCGAGGTCTACGGACGCTCTTAGTTTTACCCCACCGAGGTCTTCGGACGCTCGTAGTTTCAACAACCAGGGTCTTACGACGCCTGTAAGCTCCGATTTACCTGCGACTGCCTATAGGGCGAATGGTCAGAAGGGATCCTGTCGGTAAAGACAGCCAATCCACTTTATTTGATAGACATTAACGACATCTCTCTCTTAGCTACCGTGAGACCAGAAGAGTTTCAAGCAAGCGTTACGACGTATTATTTATACATAGATTGATTCGTTTGTTAATTATAATTGCATTACATATATTAAGTTCTAATAAAAGAGAATTTCTTTGACCGTTGTGAAGTTTGGTGTTTTTCTTCACCTGACCCTGGCTAGCCGTGAGCGATACCTCGGCCGGAAAACTAAAAACAATGTGTTGGCTTTGACTTGGAAGCCACAGGGATAATTACTATGAAACGCATTCATAAATACTTTGCTTAATTGCCTTACAAAAAGGTTGATTTTGTTCATATACCAAAAGTTACTAAGAATATATTTTTTTTTGCTAAAAAAAATTGGAATAGCAGTAGGAATGTGAGTTAACTTTGGTGGCGGAATTGAAATATTTGCTTTAGTGTTCCGCGGTGGAAGGTAATTTTATGATAGTAAATATGATTTAAAAAACAGAAAAAACATGCAATCAAGCTAGCAAAGTGATTTTTTAGAATTAAACGGGAAGAGCAAAAAAATAAAAGTTTGTTTTTTCCTAGAGCAAATAATTCGTAGAAAAAAAATTAAAAAAATTAATTTTTTTAATTAAAAATAATTAAGAAAAAAATTAAGAAAATTTTTGCTAATCAGCGAAAATCAAATTTTTTTTAGTTTTTTTTAGAGCAAATAACTAGCAAAAAAATATGATGAAAACATTTGGTCAGTAAGGCTTTGTTGGAAAAAAAATATTTGGTTAAGTTTGCGTCAAGTTGATGAAGTGATTTTTTTAGAATTAAACGCGAAGAGCAAAAAAATAAAAGTTTGTTTTTTCCTAGAGCAAATAATTCGTAGAAAAAAAATTTAAAAAATTAATCTTTTAATTAAAAAAAAATTAAGAAAAAAATTAAGAAAATTTTTGCTAATCAGCGAAAATCAAATTTTTTTAGTTTTTTTTAGAGCAAATAATTAGCAAAAAAATATGATGGAAACATTTGGTCAGTAAGGCTTTGTTGGAAAAAAAATATTTGGTTAAGTTTGCTTCAAGTTGATGAAGTGATTTTTAAGAATTAAACGGGAAGAGCAAAAAAAAAAGTTTGTTTTTTCCTAGAGCAAATAATTCGTAGAAAAAAAATAAGAAAAATAATTTTTTTAATTAAAAAAATTAAGAAAATTTTTGCTAATCAGCGAAAATCAAATTTTTTAGTTTTCTTTAGAGCAAATAATTAGCAAAAAAATATGATGAAAACATTTGGTCAGTAAGGCTTTGTTGGAAAAAAAATATTTGGTTAAGTTTGCGTCAAGTTGATGAAGTGATTTTTTAGAATTAAACGGGAAGAGCAAAAAAATAAAAGTTTGTTTTTTCCTAGAGCAAATAATTCGTAGAAAAAAAATTAAAAAAATAAATTTTTTTAATTAAAAAAAAATTAAAAAAAAATTAAGAAAATTTTTGCTAATCAGCGAAAATCAAATTTTTTTAGTTTTTTTTAGAGCAAATAATTAGCAAAAAAATATAATGAAAACATTTGGTCAGTAAGGCTTTGTTGGAGAAAAAATATTTGGTTAAGTTTGCGTCAAGTTGATGAAGTGATTTTTTAGAATTAAACGGGAAGAGCAAAAAAATAAAAGTTTGATTTTTCCTAGAGCAAATAATTCGTAGAAAAAAAATTAAAAAAATTAATTTTTTTAATTAAAAAAAATTAAGAAAAAAATTAAGAAAATTTTTGCTAATCAGCGAAAATCAAATTTTTTTAGTTTTTTTAGAGCAAATAATTAGCAAAAAAATATGATGAAAACATTTGGTCAGTGAGGCATTGTCGGAAAAAAAATATTTGGTTAAGTTTGCGTCAAGTTGATGAAGTGATTTTTTAGAATTAAACGGGAAGAGCAAAAAAATAAAAGTTTGTTTTTTCCTAAAGCAAATAATTCGTTAAAAAAAAATTAAAAAAATTAATTTTTTTAATTAAAAAAAATTAAGAAAAAAATTAAGAAAATTTTTGCTAATCAGCGAAAATCAAATTTTTTTAGTTTTTTAACAAGTTGGTAGGATCGCCATGTTATGTTGGATTTCTGAATTTTCCCTATGGTGGAGTATTCTCTTAGCTCTCCAGCCGACTGTATCTCCGAGCACTGTTAAGTGCACGATTTACGTATTAGCTGCCAGCCGATTGAAGTGAAAACTCAAACGTATGATGTCAATGTTAAAACTTAACTTTATTTTACAAATGCATCCCCTTTTATACTGCTTTCAATCCATTCAATTTTATTCAATAAAATTTGTTTATGACTCAATTGAACTCATATGCACTTTGGTTCTCAATTTCTTACTTGCATAGAATGGACTCATTCTTGGATCCATTCTAGTGCAACATGATCCCTCAGTCCAATGTGCTCAGTGGGTCACAAACTAAATTTACTATACTCTTCTTTGACTAATTATGTGCATGCTCTCATTCATTATTATGTCATTTGTATAAGTTAACAAGAATAAAAGTAACAACAGTCAACGGAAATGCTGACCATGCGTCTGGGTCATTTCCACTCCATCAAATTATTGGGAAATGCAAAGCAGTGCATTCTCTAATTAGGTTGCAGTTGGCATGTTATTATATTATGGCAATAAAGAAATAAATTTTTGTTAAAGTATTTTGTAGTCAGTCTTAAGTGAAGTACAGAACAATAAAGGTGAGCAATCTGCTCGTACCCGAAAACATTTCTTTTTAAATAACTAACAAGAGTTTGTTTAACTGGCGCCCAACGTGGGGCTATAAATCTGTGCTCAAAAGGCAAAAGCTCTTAAGTCGACTTAAGTGGTTTTAGCTGTTTATCCATTTCTTATATATTCTGCCCACAAACTATTTTTCTTTTTTACCCTTGTTGATTAATCTTTGAAAACAAGAAAGTTATGACCTTTTGTAAAATGGCTTAAGTTTTATTCGTAGGATTTTGCAAAAGGTAAAACAACTTAAGTAGAGGATGATTCGTCTTATGTATCAATTTATTTTGTTTATCATATAATAGGCAGAAATTATTTGGGTAAAATATCTTAAGTTCGATATGAATCAATAAAGTAAAATCGCTTATGTCGACTTAAGATATCTTATATTTTTAAGAATATCTAATATTTTCTTTGCTCATTAAAGTAAAATAGCTTAAGTTGACTTAAAACTCAAATCAATTAAAAATACGAATTGGAAGAACATCTTAGGATACTTAGTATATGAAAAACTGAAAAAGTTGTTTTTGTAAAAGCACTTAAGTCAAAAAAACATTAAAAAAAGCATTAAATACTCCACTTATCAAAATCTAGTTTTACTATTTAAATAATTGTGTATATAAAGGCAAGACTACTGAAAACTGTTTCTTCACATCCTTCTTAATTTTTTTTAAACAAATTCTGCAAGTTAAAAATCCACTTTCTGAAAAACTATGAAAATAGAGTTAAGAGCTTTTACCTTTTGAGCACAGAAATACTCGCGTATAATAAAGGCTAACCATTGCCAATAACTCGCGTGTTATTTTTTAAATCCTGTGCTAAAAGTCATTAAACATCGTAAAAGAAAGTGATAGTGATAAAAGTAAATCCAAGAACGAGGCCCCCCAGTAAACCGATAAAGGACAAAAAGGAACAGTAAATGCAGCCGCTTGGATCAGGAACAAAAACCACAAGGAAAATAAAATTAGTTAATCAACAAGCAACTATGAATCAACCACTATTCATACTATTATTGTAAGTTATTGAATCATTCAAACAAACAAATTTATTAGAGAATTAAGAAAGAAATTTTTTGTGAATCAATTAAAGTCAGTGAAAGAATTTTTATTGTAAAAAAATAAGAAGAAAAATTGAATTTACTCTATTTAAAATAAGAAGTGAATTTATTTGAAGAAAAAATTTATATCAAGTATAGTGAAACTTAAAGTCGTATGTTAAAACATATTTTGAAATAGATTCTTATCCGTTTGTAATTTAAAAACATAAATTTTTAGGTACCTTAGGGCCAGTTGCTCAATCGAATCATAAATTTAAGTTCTACATAAAGTTCTACTTTAGTACGGGGAATTTATGTAGAACTTAAGAATTCCGGAACGTCTCATACAAAAATGAAAACTTTATGTAGAACTTAAATTTATGATTCGATTGAGCAACTGGCCCTTAGTCTGTTTCCATCCTGTTTTCTTGATAATTTGAAAACTTTATTTTTTTATTATATTCATTTTACTCTAAAAAAAAAAATGGCAAACCCGAATAATCTAATCAGGCCAGCTATTCTCAATCCATCACCCCTCCTCAGGCTCAGGTTCTTAACCAAAATGATTTGATTAATTTAATCAGTAGAGTAGTAAATGAATCACTTCAAACTCAAGGAAGACAAATCTTTAATTCTATTATGAACCCTGCAGGAGATATAAGTAATGAAGTAGATCAACCTATCAACCTAGTAGGCAATAATTTGGGTGATTTAGACAAAATATCTGATGTAGTGAAAAGCCTAAGAGAATTTTCAGGTCAAACACACGAATTTAATTCGTGGAAGAAAAGCATCGACAGAATTTTAAAAATTTATGAACACATCAAGGGCACCCCTAGATACTATGGTATCTTATCCGTTATACGAAATAAGATAACAGGCCATGCCGATGTGGTACTTGAATCGTATAACACTCCTCTTAATTGGGAAAAAATATCAAAATGTCTTACTCTGCATTATGCAGATAAGAGGGATTAAGGCACCCTCGAATACCAGATGAACACTCTGGTCCAGGGAAACAACACAATTCCAGAATTTTATCAAGTGGTGTATCACCACCTATCATTAATCTTAAATAAACTAGGATCAGTAGAGATGAGCCAAGACTCTATGAATAACATGACACTATGTTATAGGGAAAAGACACCTTTGTGAGGGACCTCAAAGGGGACTTATTGAGCATAAGGGAACCGGTAGACCTCCCACAGGCCTTATATCTATGCCTTAAATTACAAAACGTTGATTTTAGAGCCCAGTATGCAATAATTCGCAAAGTTCTAACAAAAAGATTTTCCAACATCCACCTCCAATCCCTGCAAAAAGAGAAAACTTTCAAAAACCTACACCAATACCAGCTCCCAGACGTGAGTTTTACCCTCACTTGTTGCACAACCCTCGGACTCCTCAAGCTCCACAATTTAATACAAATTTCCAGTACCAACCTAGATATCAACAGCCTCAACAGCCGAGAATCCCACCAAATCAAAGACCTTTGCCACCGAAGCCAATGTCAATCGATTACTCGATGCAAACTCAGAAAGTGGACTATCAAAACAGGCCGAGAAATTAACAATTTTTTCAAAAACGAGACCATCCTCAACAGCCATTTGGACAAAAGCAAAGATATTCTCAGCAAATGCATCCTCCTCAGAAAATGCAATGTCTTTTTCACACTACCCAAGAAAACAATGAAGTATAGACCATAGAAGATTACGAAGCTGACATCATGGAAGAGGATCAAAATTATGACCACACACTATAAGAATACAGCAACCAAGATGAAGACGCTAGCCTTTATTAAATCGAAAATATCGACGACATTTATTTTTTAGACTAAAGTCTTCTTCGCTTCCTTTTTTTTGAACATATTTCCCGAAGCGGAGAAACTCTTAAATTTTTAGTTGACACAGGGTCAAATAAAAATTATATTCAACCCCGTCACATAAGAAATCCGATTATTAATGAAAAACTATTTTTTGCTAACTCCATTGGAGGAAACGTAAAAATAACTCATCATTCACTTATCCAACTTTTTGGACCTCAAACCGATAAAATAAAATTCTTTATCCTTCCTAGCCTTATTTCATTCGATGGTATCATAGGACACGATACCCTAAAACAACTAAATGCGATTATAAACACGAAGAAAAATTATATGGCCATACAAGCAAGTCCTCATAATCTAAGAATCTTAATTACACTCAAACAGCATCTGTCACAATATGTTAGCAATATTGATATTAGAAATGAACATATGTCAAAAGACCAACAAATAAAATTAGGTAACATAATTCACAAATGCCCAAACTTATTTTCTGAACCAAATGAGAAGCTTACCTACACAACTACTGTTCAAGGAGAAATCCGAACAACCACTAGGGATCCAGTCTATTCTAAATCGTATCCCTATCCCATGGCACTAAAAAACGAAGTAGGGAAAGAAATTCAAAAGCTATTAGAAGATGGAATTATAAGACCATCAAAATCACCATATAATTCGCCAGTTTGGATCGTCCCGAAAAAAATGGACGCCGCAGGTGAAAAAAAGTTTCGAATGGTAATTGATTACCGAAAAATTAATGCCTTAACTATTGCCGACAAATATCCTATTCCCGAGATACACGAAATTCTTGCAAATCTCAGTGAAAACAAATGGTTTTCTATAGTGGACTTAAAAAGTGGATCTCACCAAATTCCACTCAAAAAATCTGACATAGAAAAAACTGCTTTTTCGGTAAACAACGGCAAGTTTGAATTTACTCGCCTCCTATTTGGGCTGAAAAACGCTCCATCTATTTTTCAGAGATGTTTAGACAATATCCTTAGAGACCTTATCGGAAAATGTTGCTACGTCTATATTGACGACATTGTCATCTTCGGAAAAACCGAAGATGAACATTTTCGAAACCTTGAAAAAGTGTTCATTACACTCGAAAAAGCTAACATGAAAATTCAGCTAGATAAGTGCGAATTTTTCAAAACAGAAATCGAGTTTCTAGGTCTCATTATTGGACAAGATGGTATAAAAACCAATCCAAAAAAAGTCCAAGCAATAGTCGACCGACCAATTCCCACAAATCTTAAGGAACTCCGATCCTTTAAAGGAATTTCAGGCTTTTATCGCCGCTTCATTAAAGACTACGCGAAATTAGCGAAACCCTTGACATCCCTTTTAAGAGGGGAAGATGGACACGTGTCCAAAAACATTTCTCGAAAAGTTTCAATCAAACTGAACGAAGAAGCAGTTGAAGCTTTTAACAAATTAAAAAAATCTCTCGTGTCTCCGGAAGTAGTTCTTTAATACTCAGACTTTAAAAAAAAGTTTTCAGCTCACAACTGATGCTTCAGACTACGCAATTGGCGCAGTCCTCTCTCAAGAAGATAAACCAATCACATTCTTATCCAGAACTTTGAGTAAACCAGAAGAAAACTACGCAACGAATGAAAAAGAGATGTTTGCCATTATCTGGTCGCTTAATTCTCTTAGAAAATTCCTTTACGGATCTCGAAAAGTTAATATTTTCACGGATCACCAAACACTCACATATGCTTTAAGTAATAAGAATACAAATGCAAAAATGAAGCGATGGAAGGCGATCCTGGAAGAATACAACCATGAACTCAAATATAAACCAGGAAAGGAAAATGTGGTTGCTGACTCTTTGACCCTCAAACAGAAGTCAATTCAATGACACCAACTGAACATTGCGCTGATAGCTCAGCACAAAATCTTATTCCCTCAGTAGAAACACCTGTTAATGTCTTTCGCAACCAACTTTTACTCCAAATAGGAAACGAAAATAGCTACCAAATTAAAAACCCATTCGAAATATACACTAGACACATTTTTATACGCCCCGAATATTCTGAAAGCGATATTATTGAGATTTTCAAAAGATATCTCAATCCCAATACCATTAACGGACTCCTTACAGATGAAACGACGATGGGACGCATCCAAAACGTTTATCCATTGCATTTCAAAGACTATCGCGTTAGGTTAACACAGAAACTCGTAGAAGACCTCACCAGTGACGTCGAACAAGAGGAGAAGATCCTGAAGATACATCGCCGAGCTCATCGGAATGCCGAAGAGAACCGGATTCAACTAATGGAGAACTTTTATTTCCCGAGAATGTCTTCAAAAATTAAATCCTTGGTAAAACTTTGCACGAAGTGTAAAGAAAACAAATACGAGAGGCATCCCAACAAACCCTTCCTTAACCCTACACCAATTCCTAGTTATCCTGGACATACCTTGCATATTGATATCTTTTCGACAGAAAAATTAACTGCGCTCGACAAATTTACAAAATTTGCTCAAGCCAAAATAATAGCATCCCGTTCGATTGAGGATATTAAGGTCCCGCTACGCGATATTATCTTCTATTTTTGCGTTCCCGAAGTTGTAGTAATAGATAAAGAAAAAGCCTTAAATTCAGCATCAATAACTTCTCTGTTGGAAGACGATCTTAAAATAAAAATATTCAAAACACCACCATATAAAAGTGAAGTGAATGGCCAAGTCGAGCGCTTCCATTCCACTTTATCCGAAATTATGAGGTGTCTAAAAACCGACGAACCTTCACGGTCCTTTGAAGAGCTTTTAGACAGAGCTGTAAACGAATACAACTTCACCATACACTCCACAACAGGCAAAAAACCCATAGAACTTTTCTATGGACGAGTACCCCGTTTAGATACCGAGCAATTTGAAAACACCCGCAAAGAAACTATCGAAAAATTAAAAGAAAAACAAGAACAGGAATATCGAACCCACAATAGAAAAAAACAACCGATAAAAACTTATGAAATAGGCCAAGTCATATATGTAAAAAACAATAAACGTATAATATCCAAACTTACAAACAGATACAAGCAGGAGGTAGTAAAAGAAAACAATAATTCCACAATTTTAACCGAATCTGGTCGAATAGTTCACAAGAGTAATATTAGAAATTAATATTCATTATTTCAGGTGTGCTTTAGGCCAATGCTTGGCAACAGTTCAAATCCTTGACTTCACGAACTCGCAAGTCATAGCGATACACACAGGACAAGCAAGAATTCAAACCGGAAATTTCAAATTAATTCATGTAATTGACGTTACCCAATATGAGTCAAAGTTCAACGAGATCACCTCAATTATTTTATCCCATAGGAACACCTCCCTCTGTCCTTACCTAAAACATGAAATTATTCAAATTCAAAATTTAATCCAAAACCTTAAGCCAAGAAAAGTGAAAGTGAAAAGATCAATAAATCTCATAGGAACAGCTTGGAAATGGATAGCAGGTAGCCCTGACCATGAAGACTTTATAACAATTAAACAATGAACAATGTATTACAAAACAATAATAAACAAGTTATAATTAACGCATTACATAATGAAAGAATAAATAATATTACTGAAATGTCCAATGAAATAAGAAAACTACTTCAAGAGAACAAATTGTATAACAATGAAATATTAAGTGTTTTCCAATACAAAATTAAAATATTTAAAGAAGAACTTGAAAATTTAAATTATGCCATACATTGGGCTAAACTTGGTATTGTCAATTCTCTAATACTATCTAAGCAAGAAATAAATTTAGCTATAAGTACAATCTCTAAAGAAAATCTGCCATTTGCTACTGTAGATGATGCTTTAAATTTAGCAGAAGTCAAGATTTTAAGTGACTCAGTATCAATACTTTATATTATCAATATTCCTCTAGTAAATAAAAATGATTACTCAAAAATAATTTTAAAACCTGTAAAAAGAAAAGCTATTGCCACAGATTTGTCATTTAATACAGTCCTAAAATCAGTTAACGAAACTTATGGTTTAAAAAACATTTGTAAAGCATATAATTTCATGTCAATCTGCAAACCTCAAGATATTGTAGATCTAACTAATACCACTTGCATTCGATTCCCAATATTATGAAAAGCACCAAAGCTACTTGCAGCGTTATAAATAATCATCATTTACCACAAATAGAAGAAATATCAACTGGAATTGTTATATTGAACGGTTTCAACGTATCTATAGTAATAGGAGCCACTGAACAACACTTAGATGGTACGTTTCTGATAAAATTTCATAATACCAGCATCATAGTGAACGAACAAATATTCACGTCAAAAGAAGAATCCAATCACCATATTCTACCAGCAATCTTTCAACTAACTCCCGAAGAAAAGCAGTACCGCAAATTCTTATCATTAGAGATGATGAACGAATTACATATAAACAACACCAACCAAATCGAGCTTTTGCAATCAGAAACTACAGTTCACCGCTTCACTATGTTTGGGATCATTGCCTTCATCATAACATTAACAATAATCATACTCTATCTTAAATCCATGAAGAACAACACCACAAAACTCATCGTTCAAAATTTGAATCCAGACCTACCTCAAAGTAACCAAATACCTGAAGTTCAACCGCCTAAACTAGGGTTCAACAACATTCCATAGTTCTAGTTGATTGAGGACAATCAAATCAAAAGGGGGAAGAGTTAACAAGAATAAAAGTAACAATAGTCAACGGAAATGCTGACCATGCGTCTGGGTCATTTCCACTCCATCAAATTATTGGGAAATGCAAAGCAGTGCATTCTCTAATTAGGTTGCAGTTGGCATGTTATCATATAATGGCAATAAAGAAATAAGTTTTTGTTAAAGTATTTTGTAGTCAGTCTTAAGTGACGTACAGAACAATAAAGGTGAGCAATCTCCTCGTACCCGAAAACATTTTTTTTAAATAACTAATGCTAGGTTTCCACTTGCCATTTTTTAAATGATGAATGACCTAGTTTTCTGTCATCGAGAAAAATGACAAGTGGAAATTGCAAAAATTGACAGTCATTCAACTGACGAACAGCGTCGGTCATTTTTTGGCAGTAAATTTGAATGACAAGTGGAAATTGGCTGATTGACAAACGAAATGTCACTCCATCATTCACTGACATCGATATTTTTTTTGGCATCGTGTTGAATCTTTTGTCAATGAAGTGACGAGTAATAACACGAGAAAACATAAATAAATAGTACTATGGTATGAAAAAATTCAAAAGGAAAAAAATCGAAGGCAGAGAATATCAACGACGGAGTGGAGTGTTGAATCCTCCATAAAATTTGTATGAAACGTTTTTATTTTATTTTTTATTTTACTGTTGACTGTTCAACCCGACATTATCCTCAAAGTATGTAAACACCCCTTCCCTTCTCCTAAAAGGTTTTCTTTGCCTTATATCCACAGCAGGCATAACATTAATTAATTTTCATTTCACACTATTTATTTTATTAATTAAAAAAGATGAAAACCTTGCAACACACAAAACAAAAATTCGACGAAGCAAGGAGGCAAATAATTTTCAGTGACAATCTACTACCAGTTCAGAAATGACAATACAAGTGGAAATAGCGCTCATTGAGTTGACAAAACGTTTTGTCAATATTTCTTTATCAATGAAATGACAACCAATTTTTTGACAGTAAATGACACAAGTGGAAATGAACTGGCAACTGTATCAATACTGACAAGATTTTGATCTGTCAAACTATGTCATTTTAGTGACATGTGGAAACCCAGCATAACAAGAGTTTGTTTAACTTATATCAGCATGCACAAGTGGTTTCAGATTATCGGAAAATGATTTGGTTTGTTTACACAACAAATTGAATGGATGATTGCATACACAGGGCTTGTATGGTTCGGATGATTGTATACACAACACTAGACGTAGGTATATACCTAGCTTATCATTGGAAGTACCGAGTTTGTTTTTTGGGATTCCTTGGGGGTAAAGAAAACATTTTTTTACATGAAACATCTTGAGCGTTGGTATCGCTACACACGATAAGTCCCAGCTTACGGCTTTCACAGAACTCCACCAACTCCACAGCCTATCTAGTTGGAAAGGTTAAAATGAAATTTTAAGGGAAGTTATGATAATATAGGTCCGCGGCAGATCAGACCGCTTATATAAGAATATTTTACAATCACGCAAACATCTCAGAAATATAACTTTACCTTTCCAGGCCAATGGCTACTAAATAACTACGATTAGTTACTTTATACTCTGCATTGAAGGTTTGCTGCAAAACAATCCGTCAAATTTGACGATTCATGCCTTGTGTTGGGATGCGGTATTGATCCCGGATTGTGTAAAAAGAGAGTTAAAATAAAACAAGAACTTTTAGTATAAAAGGTTCACAAATGATTTATTGAGAGCAAAATGATCTTACCTCGACGAATGTTAGTACAAGAAGAAGGAAGTATAAAAGTAGGAAGTCCACAGGAAGGCCAAAATGGGGGAAATTAATGAAGGGTTACATAGGTATTCAAGACGCCCCCTGTGGCTTCATGCAATTTAATAATTAAGGTGTGTACAAAGTGAGGAAAGCAGGATAAGGTAGTTTTTGACTTAAACATTACCGGCCGCCTTGAAGGAATATAACTGCAAATATAACAAACTATGATAAACCTAATACTGAAACGTAGTTTCATAGTAGGAACCTTTGCATTTTCCGAAGGGGTTCCGCTCTTTTCGGGAGAAAGGAAGTTAGTAGGGGAATATATAAAAACGTTTTCAATAATTAATAGATACATTTTGTCATAAAAGTTATTTCATTAATAAAAACGATTTAAATAATATATACTAAAGTAATTAGATACGTATGCTATAAGTATTAAAGTGCACTCCATGAATACGCATATATTAAATAAGCGTAAAGTACGGTATATAGAAAAAAGGGCAAGTTTTTACTAATCAGTTGGAATCACACATAACTTCACTATCGGTCGAGTTATATCACCTTGTTGAGTTCGAACACCAGCCACACGTACCTTCCCGTCGTTGCCTGGAAAAACGTTCGTAACACGACCTAACCGCCACTCGGTGGGTGGTAAGTTTTCCTTTCTCACTACAACTATATCTCCAATTTGAACGTCTCGCTGAGGAAACTTCCACTTATACCTCTTGTGCAATTCTTCTTTCCAGCGCTTGCAAAAATTGTGATGGAGTATCTTTAATTTATCCCATCTATTAACTAGTGAAATCGAAGAATCTTCACGATTGGGTTCACTTATCGAAACGAGTGGACTTCCAATAAGGAAATGTCCTGGTGTGAGAGCAAGATGGTCGGAGAGATTTTCAGACATGGCGCTGATTGGCCGGGAGTTGAGGCACGCTTCAATACGACAAAGAAGTGTTGCAAACTCTTCAAAGGTATACCTGACACCGTGTGCTACCTTTTTATAATGAGTCTTAAAACTCTTGACACCGGCTTCCCATAAACCGCCCATATGGGGGGCGCCAGGTGGTATAAAATGCCAGACTGGTAGATGGTTATGAGACTCACAGAAATTCGTAGCTGTTTGTTGAAGAACCAATTTGAAGTCTTCCTTAAGGGCTCGATTCGCTCCAACGAAGTTGGTTCCGTTATCGAAATAAATGTCTCGTGCAAGACCTCTTCTGGCCACAAACCGATGCAAAGCTGCCAAAAATGCAGCTGTAGTTAAATCCGTAGTTCCTTCCAGGTGAATTGCCTTTGTACAGAAGCATACAAAAACGCAAACGTAGCCCTTGGTGACCCTGCAGCTACGTCCGAGGTACGTCTTAACTTCAAAAGGTCCAGCAAAGTCGATTCCAATCTTAGAAAACGGTCGAGAAAAGTTTGTCCTTTCTGAAGGCAGGGCAGCCATAATTTGGGATCGTTGAATTTTCTTGTGAGTCACACAAATCTTGCATGTTTTGATCAAGTTCTTTACTTTGGGTATCCAATATTCCTGTCGAACAAGATTCAACATAAGCTGATTTTCCCCGTGGAGGGAGATTTTATGAATAAAACCTATTAGCTTGGAATACCATGAATTATATGGCAGTAGTATTGGATACCGTTCAGCAAAGGAAAGATTCGAGTTGATTAACCGACCATTTACGCGCATTACGCCTTCAGAGTCTAGAACCGGACTAAGGGTCAGGAGCTGACTTGACCGCTGAATTGACTGCCTTGATTGCAATCGTTGATATTCACTTGGAAAGTGAGTTCTTTGGGATAGAATAATAAGCCTTTCTTTAATGAAAAGGATTTCATTCCGTTGAATGTCCCTTGTTTTATAGGTAAAGTTTAATTTGAACCGTGGGTTTGTGGAATGAAAAAATCTAAAAACATAAGATAAAACTTTGAGAGCTCTCGCGAAACAAGAAAACCTCTGAAGTATATCCTCGGGTTCACTGGAGCTAGTGTGAAACGCTTTAATAGGCTTAGACTCTAAATCAGCTTCATCAATTGGAGAACGAGTGGTAGATGGCCAAGGCATTTGATTACTGCGAAGCCAAATTGGACCGAACCACCACAAGTCATTGTCAAGAAGCTCACCAGGAGCCATCCCCCTAGTTGCTAGGTCGGCTGGATTGTCCTCTGAAGCTATGTGATTCCATGGGATATCTCCAACATAGGTTTTTATGAGGCTTGTACGATTAGCAACAAATGTTTGCCAAGAGCATGGTTCTTTCTCTAACCATGCTAGAACTATCGAAGAGTCAGTCCATAGGTGCACAGAGAGATTTTCTGAGCTGAACATACTGAAGACATTCTTCATAAGTTTAGACAGCAGAACGGCTCCACAGAGTTCCAATCTTGGAACTGAAATTGTATTGACTGGTGCAACTTTGGTTCTTGCACACAAAAGTTGGCATCTACCGTTTCCAGTACACGCGGGGACTCTGACAAAAATAGCTGCGGCATAAGCTTGCTCAGAGGCGTCACAGAACCCGTGAATTTCAATCGTCGTTGAGGAAACTGTTCCGAGCCACCTAGGAATTTGAAACTTGGAAATTTCGGGGAAGGTTTTGATAATCGAATGCCAAACAGCTAATGAATGAGGGGTTATGCATTCATCCCAGAGAGTTTTGTCTCTCCAAATCTGCTGCATTAAAATTTTGGCTTTAATGATGATAGGTGCAGTCCAACCTGCTGGATCAAAAAGTTTTGCAATGTTGGAGAACACTTCTCGCTTAGAGCAAACAGACTTGAATGGGATCGTTTTGATTTTAAAATAAAACGAATCTGACTTAGCATTCCAAAATACTCCAAGAGTTTTAGCAGAACTTTGATCTGTTAAATTTAGAAAAAGGTCATTCAAAATATCATTTTTTGGAAGGTTTCGTAGCAGAGATAAATCATTGGCTGTCCACTTTCGTAATTCGAACCCAGCAGACCCAAGAATCGAAATAATTTCTGATTGCGCCTTTGCAGATTGCTCTAAGGTGTCAGAGCCCGATAGCAAATCGTCGACATAAAAATCGTTACGGATCATTTTTGATCCTAAGGGATATTTCGATTCTTCGTCATCCGCAAGTTGCAGCAATGTGCGGATGGCCAAATAAGGTGCACAGTTAACACCGAACGTTACTGTTTGCAGCTCAAAATCTTCGATTGGGTTTTCAGGAGCAGTTCTGAACAGTATTCTCTGAAACGAAGTTTGAGATGAATCAATCAATGCGTATTTGCCTATACATTTTAGCAATGTCGGCATTGAATACATATTTATATTTACGCCAACGTAGCATAAGCGACAGTAGATCTTGTTGCAAGCTAGGACCAATGTGAAGGACATCATTAAGACTGTTGCCACTTTGGGATGGATTAGAAGCATTGAAGACTACTCGTAGTCGTGTTGTTAAGCTTTCTGGCTTCACTACCGCGTGATGTGGAAGATAGTACGACATAATCTTATTTTCATGAGAGAGTTCTTGAGAAGGAACTCGTTTCATGTGCTCAACTTCTAAATACTCTCGTATAACCTGGTTATATTCCGCTTCAAGCAAAGGTGTCTTCTTGAGACGACGTTCAGAAGAAATGAAACGGTTTTCACAAATATTTCTTGATCGACCCAGTTGCAATTTCCCCAAAAACTCTTTTTTAAAGGGTAATTTGACAACATACCTACCGTCGTGTTGTCGATACGTTGATTCGGAATATATTTTTTCGCAATAACGATCTTCTTCTGACATTTGACTTTTTGTAGAAATTTCTTCTAATTCCCAGAACCGCCTAACCTCTTCATCTAATGCAACTTGGTTAAGAAACGTAGCATAATTTGTTGGCATGGAATCATCAGGTTTTTGAAGGGGACCGGAAATGATCCAGGTTGTTTAAATGGTAGACATGTGCACCCAAGAGGACCCTAGCGTTCATAGGTTTTTTTAAAACCCACCTCTGTCTATCAACTCCTACTCTCACCTCCACGTGGTGAACAACGGGTGCCTAGTACCTCAACTGGAGATTGGGTCTCAACCCTAGTGGAAGGTTGTTGGTGGCAGCAAACGAGAGAGGGGGGGAGAGGTGTTCCCACTAAGGCACCTCTTCTTTCATCCAGACGGCAGCGGAGGAATTCCCTAGATGGAATCAACGGTGGCGTCTACAGTTCCAGTCAGGTTGAACTACTTAGTGAACACCTTATAGGGCTACTACAGCATATTTGGAGCCCAGGCCTATAAGGAGCGGTTTATCCGGCTTCCCATCCTTGGAGCTATACAAGGATCTGGTCCTCCAGGTTGGGGGTCGTGCTGTCGGGGTGACTTCCCGGCCACGTAAAGCAATTCTTAGTTGCGAAGCACCAACAAGCCTCGGATACGGACGGATTTACTGATGACGAACCTAGCAAACGAAAAACGGACAACGAGCTTCGGATCTGTACGTGGAATGTTAGGTCCCTTAATAGACCACGTGCAGCCGAACAATTAGCGGAAGCCCTAAACTGCTACAAAGCAGATATTACCGCTACCCAAGAAATGCGATGGGATGGGCCAGGTAGACGCAGACTAAAAGACTGCGATATCTACTACGGCGATTGCTACCGGGAACAGAAGCAGCGACTGTTTGGATGTGGATTCGTTGTTGGAACCAGACTCAGGCAAAAAGTCTTGAGTTTCAACTATGTGAACGAGCGCATAGCAACAATTCGCATCAAGGCTAAATTCGTCAACATAAGCCTCATTTGCGCACACGCCCCCACAGAGGAAAAGGATGAAGACACCAAAGACGTATTCTACGAGCTCCTGGACAAAACATATGAGCAGTGCCCTGGCTATGACATTAAGATCGTTCTAGGAGATTTTAATGCCAAGCTAGGAAGAGAGGATATCTTTGGTGGAATAATCGGAAGATACAGCCTGCACGACAACACCTCCGATAACGGATTCAGGCTGATCGATTTCGCTGCGGGGCGAGATGTTCTGGTAGCTAGTACGCGGTTCCAGCACCTCAATATCCACAAAGGGACATGGAAATCTCCTGATCAATCAACCGTCAACCAGATTGACCACATTGCGATCGACGCACGGCACTTCTCCAGTATAGAGGATGTCCGAACATTCCGAGGGGCCAACATTGAAAACTCCTACGTCTTTCTTTCTTTCAAAGGTCCGTTCAATTGCTCGGATATGCCGACGATATTGACATAATCGGAAGAACGCAGCGTGATGTCAATGGTGCGTTTATGAGCATTGAGACGGAAGCGAAGAAGATGGGTTTAGTGGTAAATGAGGGCAAGACCAAGTATATGCTGTCATCAAGAAAGGACACCCAACACCGACGTCTTGGACAGAACGTCACGATTGACAGCTATAACTTTGAGGTAGTTAAGGACTTTGTCTACCTAGGCGCCGCTATTAATTCAGACAACGACACCAGCGCTGAAATCAAACGAAGAATAACTCTTGCCAATCGCTGTTTCTTCGGACTAAGAAGGCAATTGAGTAGTAAAGTCCTATCTCGAGCAACTAAAGTGTCCCTGTATAAGACACTTATCATCCCGGTTCTTATATATGGCGCAGAGGCATGGACCTTGTCAAAGGCAGACGAGAACGCTTTAGGATGCTTCGAGAGAAAAATTCTTCGGGTGATATTTGGTCCCGTCTGCATAGATGGAGAATGGAGAAGAAGATTCAACGACGAATTGTACGGGCTGTACAGCGACACTGACCTTGTCAAACGAGTCAAGGTCCAGCGGCTTAGATGGCTGGGTCATGTAGAGCGAATGGACACCAACGCTCCGGCCCGGAAAGTCTTCGATTCCAATCCCGAGGGACGGCGCAGTAGAGGAAGACCGCGACTCAGGTGGCGCACGCAAGTAGGAGAGGACCTCAACCAACTTGGCGTGCAAAACTGGAGACAGCTAGCTAGGGACCGAGTTGGCTGGAGAAGCATGTTGGTTGAGGCCCTAGTCCGACCCGGACTGTAGCGCCACCTTAAGTAAGGAAATGATCCAGCCAAAAATTGAGTTTTGTGCCACCAAGCTACCAGCAAGTCGAATTCCGGAAAACTTTGACAGATCAATAGAATCTATTGATTGCGAAGGAAGTTTTCCTGTGGGGTTATCAACCACCAACGCTTGAACAGAAACACTATTTGGATATTAATCCGAACTTATTTTAAAATGACATAACATTTTGGAGGTTGTTGCTAGAGTAGCGTTAACACCAGAGACTGTTGCATTTGTTGGGGTGTATGGTAGGCCTAAACGTTGCTGAGCTGCTTTCAAAAAAAGTGTGATTTCTGATCCAGGGTCTACTAAAGCTCGAAGAGCGTACTAAGTGCCATGGGAAAATACTGAAATAAAAGCGGTAGCCAAAAGAACTTTCTTTGACGAAGTTGAAAAGTAAGAATTTACGTTTGGGCTTGATGTTGAAGTGGACTGTATGTTGATGTTTGGATTTGAAATAGGTTGTTGATGAGATGAACTTTTTGCTTGAGAAAGCGGCTGAGTTGATTCTTGCAAATGCAGAAGTGTGTGATGCCGCTTCTGACAATGGTTGCAAGTGAACGTGCTTTTACACTGCTGGGTAGTATGAAACATTGCTAAACAATTTAAGCATGCTTTATTAGACTTTACTATGTCAATCCTATCAGCGACGGATTTTTGCAAAAACGTTGGACAAACGCGCAATGAATGTTTACCTTTACATTCTAAACAAGCCGATTGAGTCATCTTAGCATGATGTGTTTTCAATTTCACACCTTTTTGTGCCTGTGGAATGTCTATCTTGGGTTTCGAAGGAAGACGAATATCGCTGACAGTTTCAAGAACTTTGTAACGCGAAACTAAGAACTTACTAAGTTCTTTCCAAGTTGGTATCTCAGCTGGATTATTTAGACTTTGTTCCCAAAGAGAGAGAGTTTTTTCCGGCAACCGACTTGATACTAAAAATGTAAGAACTGAGTCCCATGACTCGGTTTCGATTCCGTATAAGGCTAGAGCACTAAGACAATCATTCACATTTCGATTTATTTCCTTAATAACCTTATCTTTAACTGCCTGTTAACTATTATTCTTTTGTTTTCATATTGCTCTTTAAGAGCATTCCATGCCAACTCAAAATTATCATCCGTTAAAGTGAACTTGGAAACGATACCGTGAGCATCGCCTCGAGTTTTGGTTAATAGGTGGAACAATTTTTGAACTGAACTTAGTCGCGGATGTTTTATGTAAACCGCGGTAAACATATCCCGGAAAGATGGCCAAGAAAGATAGTCTCCAGAGAAAATCTCAGAATCACAAGCAGGAAGAGTAAAGGAATTGTTTGAATACTTCTCAGTTGCTTTCGCAAGAGATCTAACCTGAAGCAAAACTTCGGATACACTGAGAGCTATATTTTCGGATTGATTGGCCGATTGTGAAGATTCACCACTACTAGAATGAGGTTTCAATTTCTGAGTTGCACTGACAATGAATTCTAAACAAGCAATATAATATGTTTCTGTTGAAAGTTTATATTTTGATTTAATTGCAGCTAAGTTTTCTTGAGATAGAGGATCAGTCGTGTCACGAACGCAACTCGCATATTCATTTTTAACATCTACCCATAAGCTTTGGAGCTCCACTTTCCTTGCTTCCAACGAAAAAAGCGATAAGGATTTTGTATTAATTTCTTTAAGATCCGCGAAATACTCTACCAAATTGTCAGCACAAAATATGAATTTATCCATTGTCACTCTTTAGTTTAATTATGTATTATTAAAGAATATTCAAAGTATTGAATGCTAGTTTTAACACTATGTGGGTGGTATTCAAAGTAGAACAGATTGATATGACTATCTTTCCCGATTAGGTATTATATTCAATATTATTTAATTAATTACAATAAGAATACTTAGATTTTTCAAAAAGAGTAATCATAAATTGCACTTTAATAAACTACAGCACACGTACCTGTTGGTGGTGAGTTGTTAGAGTTGACGAGAACTGGTTTTCTTGGTGTGCTCTCTTGTGTTGTGGTGTGGTGAATATCGCACTGATGGGTATGCGGGTGCTACGAGCTACGACCTCTTTTTCGATGAGACTTTTCTGGCAGGTTGGTTGAATTTTGATTTGATCGATGATGATCGATGTAGATATGGATGTTTTCCTTGGATGGCTATGTGGTGGATATGCGTTAATCGATGATTAATGTTTTTTGATGATTAGTTAAGGTGAATGTTCATTGATAGAGCGAATCGAAATAATAATCAATGATTTAGAGTGGATTATTTGATCGATAGCTGTATGTTGAATATGAGAATTGGATGATTTATTGTAAATGGCTTTTACTGCGTGAATTCTGATCGATAAAATGCTGATCTGATGAGAATATTGAATGCTGAAGATCACTGATAGCAATAGTTGATTGAAGTAGATTTTTAATTGGATTTTGATGCTTCCACGTGGTATGAATCTGGTTGAAGATCGGGAACGAAAATTCCTTGTTTTCTTCTCGAGCAGTAAAATTAGTAGAAATACTGTATAAAATCGGAGATTTTTGTTATGTGGCTCGAATTGGACCAAATGTTGGGATGCGGTATTGATCCCGGATTGTGTAAAAAGAGAGTTAAAATAAAACAAGAACTTTTAGTATAAAAGGTTCACAAATGATTTATTGAGAGCAAAATGATCTTACCTCGACGAATGTTAGTACAAGAAGAAGGAAGTATAAAAGTAGGAAGTCCACAGGAAGGCCAAAATGGGGGAAATTAATGAAGGGTTACATAGGTATTCAAGACGCCCCCTGTGGCTTCATGCAATTTAATAATTAAGGTGTGTACAAAGTGAGGAAAGCAGGATAAGGTAGTTTTTGACTTAAACACCTTGTTACTTGCTATTCCGGTTTCAACCGCCAGTGTTTCAGATGGACCACCAGGAATTAAGTAGATCCTATTGTACAATTGTCCCATTTTCCATCCTCACTATTTCACTTCCTTCGCGGTGCAAACTGTACTGCTTGCGCAATACTATCATAAAATTAGCACTGGATTCCAATGACTTTCAATTAATGTCACATGAAGAATTTTTTGATCATAGAAAACTGCTTTTAATTTATCAAACAAACTCTTATTTTAGTGCTTCCGCTCGGTACTCAAATCATTTGTGTAAGCTTTATACAGCCAAGCTCAAACTCACTCTGACTAAATCACACGATTACCTATCCTCGCAGTGCTTTAGTGTGACCAAACAAATATACGTTGATTGAATGTTCATAAACATAGTGTATCATCATCAATTTGTCAAATACTCAAAATTAAAAAAAAATATTGGTCACATACTGTTTATAAGAAAAATTGACTTCTGGAGAAAAACACATCACACACTGTCATCACGCACTAGAAAGCTTAATCTGTTGGAGTGGAAGATATGGCTTTTGATAAGAGTCTCAGTAGCTTTCAAGATACACAAGCTTATCATTAAAATGTATGTGCCTTTTGAAATAAGAAAATTTAAAACTTACCTGCCCAGCTTCGCACTTTTGGCAGATAGTCATTCCAAAATGCACATCTGGATGCCATTGGACCCCGTCCTAATTTTTCTTTTTTCTTATCAGTTTCCTCGTCAGCCCCAAATATATAATATACAGGGTCTTCCTTACTGTACTGTGGCCAGTCCTCCCCATCAATTGACGGATTGCTAAAAGATAGGATAAGGTTCAGTTAGTTAGTGGGCCTAGAAAAGATTATGCATGGTTCAAATAACTAAGTTTCAGTAACGCTTGTTTCTTACTTGCAACAATAAATTTATGGTAAGATTAGAACAACATTTACATTTTACACACATAAATCTGCGGATTAAGGTTGTTGCAGCCGGGCGACAAAGACCATTTGACTGATACACCACAAGACAAACTACGCAAATACTACATAGAACAAATAACACATGACAACAGCACACAGCCCAGTAGTACAGGACGGTCCCCCATCTTGTCACTTACAGCGCTCATTCCGATTTAATTAGGGTGTTCTAATGGGAACCGACTCTTTTCGGTTGACAAGGCCGTTGTCTTGATAAGAACAATAGCGGACTTATTTTTCAAATTTTTTCGTTTACTGAGAGAAGATAGAATTTTTTGTAATGTAAGTCGATGTGAAACCCGTCGCGTAGTAGTAAGCGTTTCTGACTCCTACGTTTGTGGTTCGAGGTTGGACTCCCTGGAGCATTAATAAAAACACATATATTTCTACACTAGTATCGCTTTTCGCGAGGAATTCAAGATTTCTCCAATAGTTATTGCATGCAATGGAAAGCGCTTTCTCCTTAAGCCGTTCAATTCGAATTCGAATTAGGTCCCATTCAGTCCCTCCCAACGTATGGTTCATACAAACGCGTCAAATACCGCGGCTTCGCGCTCTGTTGGGCCACCCTATTTATTTATTTAAACATCGATTTACAACTGTGTATTAATCAAAATAGTAATAATAGTTTTTAATGAAAGCAAAGATTTTTTAATGCACTCCGCCACTATAGATCTCTTATGCTCCCTGTTCAATTAAACGGCATGTAAGGACCATAAAGCATATATTTTATAAAATATGAAACAAGGGACTTTGGTTATAAATATTTATTATAGTTCTTCACATCTATGAAATATTATCTTACGTATTCCTATCATTGGTACTAAGTTAGTCCATGGCAGTAATTCATTTACCGAATCGTTTTCTCATATATACTAGAGCAGTGGCGTAGCGTGTCTAGGAGGGGCCCTGTATCACAATTAGTGGGGGGCCCAAATGAAAGATAAAGATTTCTCACAAAAGAAATAAATAATAAAATTAAAATTAACATTTATTGACTATAAGTTATCACAAACAATTTAAATTAACTAAACTCTTTTTTTCCTTTTTTTCCGCAAATTGATTTATTGAACCACCTACATCTGAAGATGGTTTCAGTTTTTCTAAAATGTCTGTCCCTATAGACAATAGTGACAAGTCTGTCCCTGTCCCTGTCTAATCGAAGTCCTTCGGTAGTTTTTGTTAGTTTTAATTTTGAAAAACTTTTTTCAGCTGTTGTGTTGTGGTTGTAACTGGAAAGGTCAAATAAAAAAAAAAATGCTGTTATTACCTCCGGAAAGCTACATGCGAGGCTATTTATTTTATCAGCAATAGCTCTAAGAGTTTCTTAATGGTTAATGATGTTTTTCATTTAGTGCATTCTTTAGATCTAGTGCCTTTTATTTTTAAAAGCAGTTTCTACCTCCACTTTTTTGCTCAGACTATGGACTCATTTAGTAAGCCATTGAACGAACTTTGATTTTTTTTTATTTCTATATAATGTATGTACTTGCTTTCTGTATTTTCTGTATTTTCTTGCTGAAGAGCTTTGGAAACAGGATTAATGATTTCAAATAATGAAGAACCACTAAGAAATCATAACTCTCTAAAATGTTGATTATATTTTTACATTCTTTGCTTTCATCTTTTTCAGTGGATATTAAATTTAGTTATTATAATGTTTTCATGAGTAAGTAATATGTTTTTATAACTCAAAAAGCGTTGTTCTTTGAAGACCATCTAGTAGGGCACACCTTTTTATGGGTAGTTTTATATTTTTCAGATGAGTCGTTACTCAACATTACCCTGCGTTCGATACTATTGCCAAAAAATATACATTTCTTGTAAATTATCGAAAATAGTTGACGGTTTAGAAACACGTTTCGCAGCGTGTCGTTTAAAATTAAAGTAAATGCGTGTGCATCACAATGAATACAATCTATCATATTTAAAATATCAGTTTTTAGTCCTTTTGCACTGCAATCGGACACTGTTATAAACTCCAAAAAGGACTCACATATTTTTCATTCTTTAGAAACAGATGCTGTCAAGTTGTCGTCAAGTTGCACAGACGTGTTTTTTCATTTCTCTCGATTTTCTCTTTTTCGTTTTCGAAAAATGTCGGAAATTTGCCCAAAGTGTGATTTAAAGAATGTAAAAGACTATGTCATCTGCGGTGGTTTATGCTGTCTTTAAATTGTAAATTGTCTTTAAATTTATCGTGGAGGTGTAACTCTAACTCATGTGCAAGTGTACGTATACTTGGTCTAATAGCAAGAATGAATGATCTTCATCTTGCTTAACAAGTTGCAAATTTGTTCTCCGATAGAAACAACTTGAAAACATTTCGGACTCTGCACTAGTTTCTCAAAAAGATAATCCTAAAAACAATTCTGAGATTAAAAAGAAAAAAGTTCTTAATAAATTGGTTAACTCTCATAGTGAAGAAGAAAACAAGTAAAAATGGGCACGACTGGGTCGCACGAACTTGCGATCGTTTGCTAAGTAAAATTCCAAAATCTTAAGACTGAGTTAAGGGGTTAGGCCACCCTAGAATTTTCGAAAAATCGATTTTTTTTTTTTGATTTTAAATGGTCCCTTAGGACCTCAAAAATGATGTCCCAGAAGATCATGGCCGGGAAAAGCCTTAAGGTACTCGGTTTTCGAATTTTAGTACAAGGACGTCTGGTCCGCAGCGAGCTCCTTTTGTGAGTGCAAGGGGCAAGGTACGTTAGGGGAGTAGAGCATGTTATTGAAAATATTTATTTCCTGACTAGTCTAGACTAGTAGTCTAGACTAGAGTTAGATTTGCGAACGTCTCCTTCCGGCATCGCAGATTAAAAGTATTGTAAAATTATTCATGATTTTCTACTACTCAAAACCTTAAACGCATTTATCTCAAAACTATGTTTTTCAAGTTGGCCGGACTCGTAACTCATGAAATTTTCAACCGATTGACTTGAAATTTTAAACATGTCTTGAAATATACATTGTCTATGGAAGTACGTAGGATTTTTTTTTTATGTTGCGTAGTTCATTTGTTATTAACAATTTTCTGACAATTTTTTAGGCAAATTTTGCACTTTTCACTTTAGAAGGGCGCCATTTGGCCAAAAATCAATGTATCGCAAAAATCCTACGTACTTCTATAGCAGTGAGTATATATAATCGAAAAAGTCTATTTGCTCATTATTATTCAAAAAATTACAGGAGCTGTTGGTCCGGCCGTAAAACTCAAAAAAAAAAGACGTCGTCGAAAAAATGCTGCACAGCCGCCATTTTGTAATGAATCGATTCAAAAAAATTATCGTAAGCAGTCATTAATATAAATAATAAAATCGCGTTTCAGTTATCTCGATTTATTTTGTAGTTTTTCTAAAAAAAAAATCCCCAAAAAGCCTATTTTTTTCAGCCTCTAGGGTGGCCTAACCCCTTAAAGGTTTTTGTATTCGTTCTAAATATATTTGGTGGTACAGGGTTGCCAACTACTCATTAATTATGAAAATTGAATTAAAGCAAGAAAAGTGTTGGAAAAAATGAAATTAAATTTTCCAAAAGTTTCAAGCGAAAATCTAAAAACGCAATTTTTTTGCAATTGCTTATACATATCAACCCTTAAAATTTGATTAAAATCGTTAGAGCCATCTTTTAAAAAACCGGTTTTTTATTTTTAATTTTTTTTAAAATGAGGTTTTAAAAATTCAAGAACAAAAGTTTTAAAATCTTGCTAAAATATGTACTGAAAAAAAATTAAAATAAATCAAAGACACGGTTTTGAAAATGTTCGAAAAAACAAAATTTTTTTAAAAATATTAATGAAAATTCGAAAAAATTAAATTTTTTAAATATAGATATGCAATCTTTCTGAAACAAGTAAGGACTTCTCGAGCTCGGCAAAAATCCTCGATCGAACCCTCCAAGTGGGTGCCGGGCGGGCAATGTTCACTACATATACTTATCAGTGTCTGTACGATGTCAGACGGTGACAGCCAAGGTTAGGTTGGATCGCTGGGTGGTTGTGACTTCTCAATAGCACAATCCTTAGAAATCCAATCTCACCATAGATACGAGGTTCCTAGTTTCAGTGGTGGTGTGAGCTTTTATAATCCGTGCCGAAGAATTAAAGGTTGGGGGATAAACCAATCAATAACGAGCTCTTCTGGATGCTTGGCAGGGTCCAGAATAGACTAGCCTTACCCCGGTACACGGCTCTGCCGGGGCTGACCTTTTCCTTCCGGAGTTACTCGTGGGACCTTCTATGGAATTTCTAAAAACAAACAAACAAACAAACAAACAAACAGACAAAAAAACGAACAAAAAGACGAAAAAGAAAACTGGGGGGAGGCAACGAAAGTTGTACACTTTCTCCGATTTGGCTGAAAAGTCGAAGCAGGAATGTGAGCCAACGGCCAAACCTTCCACCAGTGGGATACTAGGTTCGCACACAGGCTCTGAACCAGCTGCAAAGCCAGTTCAGGTCTGTGCAGTGGGAACCAAGAATCCCGACTCTGGCGAGCAGCACAGCCCGCTGGAAACTGGTCAAGAACATGCTGCAAAGCTTATTCTAGCCAGTGAATCGGAGGGCAAACGGACCGCCACTGCTAATAGTGGGGATGAAGTCCCCAATATTAGCTTTGAAAGCAATTCGCCTGCTTTGGTGCCATCATCAAAACAGGACGAGGTGAAATTAACAAAAAGGGGAAATGGAGGGGTGATCAACGACTCCGTCTCCACCTTGAATGCCCTTAAAATAAAGGACACGGGGAGGGCCGTTCAGACTGGCAGGGTTGGAGAGGCGAATAGCCACCCTACCTCTGCGGGTCGGTACGTACCCTCGTCGAGTGCAATGAATCCTCCAACTGGTGGAGCAGGAGAGGTGATTAACAACTCCAGCTCGGCCAAGGGGGGGACTCAGATCAAAAAAACGCCCGCTCAGATACGTCGCCAAGCCAGAAGGGTAATTGAAACGGTGGGTTGTAAACCCGCAGTGGAGAGAACCCAGGGTGAGGTTGAAAGATTGAAGTGGCCAAGTAAAATTGCAGAAGAGACCAGCCAAGACTCAACGTCGAAGCGAAACAGGTCGTTTGAGGTTGAAAAACCTCAACCAAAAAAGCCAAGAGTCGGGGTTAGCGTTCCATCGACACTGGTGCCGGGGCAATCCTTTGGTGACGTGGTAAAGGGACAGATTGTTGTCGCGGTCATCGACGGGAGCAATATGGATGGAAACATCTCTGCCGACAGGTGGGCGGACGTCAAGGCTCACCTCGCTTTCAGGTTTATACCTGTTATCGAGGCGAATCCGGGACCCCTCCCAAGAATTAGCGACGCTGGCTGGCATCAAAACCGCGTCAAGCTGATCGCCTGCCAAGACCAGAGATCGCTTCACCTATATAAACTAGCTGTCAGCGGTTTAGGTGAGATCTGGCCAGGTGCTAAGCTAGAGGTTGTGGCAAGGGAGGATATCCCAAGCAGACCGAGAGCTCGTGCCTTGGTACCGGCCCTACATGAATCGCAGGAGATGGTTCTCCAGCTGATTAAATACAGCAACCCGGATCTGCCCACTCACGATTGGACGGTTCCGGTGATTGAAAAAGAGTCGGTGGGTCGTTATCGGTCGGCTCTTGTTATCTTGAATAAGGAGTCATTAGAACCCCTGGCGGCACGCGGGGGTGTTATTCAGTACGGGTTTGACAACCTAGTGCTGAAAATATACAAAAAAGATGAGGACGCTGCAAAGCTTCCAAAGCAAGCGGCTGAATCCGAAGCCAAGGAGTCCACTGCGAGCGTCGAATCTTCCATCATGGAGACAGACGCAGTAAGTTGCTCTGACTCTTTGGAACAGCTGTCTTGCTCGAAACCGGTCGAAAAGACTACAACAATAGTGTCTGAACAAGACGCAATAGACAACAAATCGTCCGATAAGGACGATAACAACAAAGGTGGAGTCTTAGACTCCGACGATGAAATGCTTGGGGTTCTCCTTTCTGAGGATGAGTTGCTAGACTCCGCCTCAGATATGGAGGACCTTAATGCTACAGTGTTGGAGATTAAACTGGATGATTGTAGCAATGCTGCAAATACTCCAGATTAATCTCCAACACTCCATCAAAGCGTCAGCCGGACTCCTTCTCCGACTAAGCAAGTCCGGCGAGGATATAGTCCTGATCCAGGAACCATGGATCAATAAATCCGTGGTAAAAGGACTCAGGACGAAAGATTATTCTCTGCTGTATGTGACGGACAAAGGTGAACCAAGATCCTGCATACTGGCAAAGAAAACACTTAACGTATTTTTACTACCTAATTACAGCAATTGCGACACCACAACAGTAAATCTGCAGACCAACAGTGGGACTTACTGGCTCACGTCCGCCTATCTAGGCCATGACCAACCGGGGCCGCTACCAGGAGAGACGCTCGAGCGCGTAATAAAAAGCGCAACAAAGCTCAAAGCGGAGCTCATAATAGGAAGTGACGTCAACGCACATCACGTAGTATGGGGGAGTACGGACGTAAATGAAAGGGGTGAGTCTCTTTTTAATTTTATACTAAGTACTAACCTTCTTATATGCAATATCGGTAACGAACCAACCTTTGTCACAAAAAACAGACAAGAGGTTTTAGATGTTACCTTTGCAGCTCAATCAATCTATAACAAGATTAAAAATTGGGCTGTATCTAAGGATCACTCCTTCTCTGATCACAGATACATCCAATTTAGTCTAACAGATGACACACCAAAACCCATAGGCTTCCGTAATTATAGGAAAACTGACTGGGTAAAATTCAGGGAAATCTTCAAACATTGTTACAACTACAATGACAATAGCTTCCTTTCAAACCCCAAGGATCTTGACAGTAAAGTCGACGATCTAACTAGTGCTCTTAACCATGCCTTGTGTAACTCCTGTCCTCTGACCATAGTTAGAGGGAAGAAGAAACCACACTGGTGGACCAAGGAGCTAGAACCGCTCAAGAAAAGTTGTGCGAAGCTTTTCAATCGAGCCAAATCTTCCAGAAATCCCATAGATTGGGATCTATATAAGGAATCCCTTAGGATTTACAAAAAAAGGTTACGAATAAGCAAAAGATCCTCTTGGAGAGAATTCTGCAATAAGATTGAAGACTCCTCAGAGGCATCTAGACTTAGGAAAATCCTATCAACGAGTCCAAACATGCCAAGTTCTATAAAAGATGAAAACGGCAACTGGACCAACTCATATGAAGAAACACTAAACTTGCTACTGGATACTCATTTCCCTGGTAGCTCGTTGACAATAACAGACGAGGAGCACTTGCCTCGAATCGCAAACCAATCAGGTAAAGGTTTTATCTCTAAAGATATACTGTTATGGGCAATAAACAGCTTTGACCCTTATAAATCACCAGGGCCTGACGGAATCATCCCTGCGGAGCTGCAACAGGTTTCAGACATTATCATCTATAACTTAGAGATGATCATGAAAGGATGTATCAGCTATGCATATATTCCCAAAGCCTGGAGAGAAGCTAGGGTCGTCTTTATACCCAAAGCCGGCAAAAGCTCCCATGTAAATCCAAAAGATTTAAGACCTATTAGTCTATCATCCTTCCTCCTTAAAACACTGGAAAGAATGATTGACATACACTTAAGACAAGAAATTAAACCTAGTCTGATCTCAACGGCGCAACATGCCTATACAAAAGGTAAATCAGTGGAAACTGCACTCCACTCTCTGGTTTGCACCATTGAAAAATCCCTGCACTATAAAGAATACTCTCTCGTCGCATTCCTAGACATAGAGGGTGCATTTAATAATGTTAAAAATTCAGCAATCACTAATGCTCTTGATGGGCTGCTCATAGAGGAACACATCAAAAACATGATAACAACAATGCTCAGCAGCAGAATCATTAGTTCCGAAATGGGGAACTACAAAACAAGCAGAATGGCCAATAGAGGAACCCCGCAGGGAGGAGTTTTATCTCCCCTACTGTGGAACCTGGTCGTTAACAAATTGTTAATCGACCTAGAGGACGAAGGTTTCAAAGCTATAGCCTATGCCGATGATGTAGCAATTGCCGTTTCAGGCAAGCACCCACAAACCCTAGCTGAGTTGCTACAAACAGCACTTAACAAGCTTAACAATTGGGCTGCAGATTGTGGTCTGAACATCAATCCACACAAAACGGAATTAGTTCTCTTTACGAGGAAATACAAAATTCCGGATTTCAAACCCCCAACTATTAAAGGGGTAACTCTCACACTGTCAAATCAGGCTAAATATCTAGGTCTCATTTTTGACAAAAAACTGACCTGGAAAACCAATATTGAGGAAAGAGTAAATAAAGCCAACGTGGCACTCTTCTCCTGTAAAAAAGCCATTGGCGGGAAATGGGGTTTCTCCCCCCAAATCACCCATTGGCTGTTTACATCGGTAATTAGACCGATACTCACATACGGGGTGATAGTCTGGTGGACAGCACTAGACAAGATGATCAACTACAACAAGCTGGCCAAAGTTCAAAGAACGGCTAGTCTGTGTATTAGTGGTGCACTGAGGACAACCCCATCGGACGCCCTCAATGTACTACTAGATCTCACACCCCTAGATATCTTCAGCAAACAAGTCGCAGCTAGCTCAGCTACTCGACTCAGAGCTACATCACAGTGGACCAATAATCAAATCGGCCACACTACCATTCTAGATAACTTTAGATTCTTACCGAATCGATCCGACTACACCACCCCCAAGTTGGTGTTTGACAATAATTTCCAAGTAACCATACCTTCAAGAGAAGCTTGGGAAAATGGCGCTCTTTTGGAAAATGAAGCAATACACTTCTACACCGATGGTTCAAAAACCAGCGAAGGTGTGGGAAGTGGAATCTACTCAGAAAAGCTGAATCTCAGTCTTTTCTTCCGCCTACCCGATCATTGTAGTGTGTTCCAAGCGGAAATTCTGGCGATTAAGGAGGTGCTGTCTTGGCTCAAAGAAAACGTCATATCCTCCACGGATATTCGGATCTTCTCAGACAGCCAAGCTGCCCTTAAATCTCTTGCCTCTGTCTCTACAAAATCCATCACGGTCCAAAATTGTCAGATGTCTCTGAGGGAGATGTCAAATCAGTTTAACATTCACCTTTCATGGGTGCCAGGGCACAGGGACATACCAGGCAACTGTATGGCAGACGAACTAGCCAAAAAGGGCACGACCACTTCCCTACGCTCAGAATGGAACAACATAGGTGTACCTATCGCTACATGTAAACTCCTGCTTAGACAGGACGCTTCAAGGATAACAAACACTAGATGGACTGAGAGTAACACATGCCTTGCAACCAAAAAAGTTTGGCCGTGTGTGGACTCAAAACGATCAAAGAGTTTGTTGTCCCTGAACCGTCTGTGTCTAGGTTCTACCATAGGTGTTCTTACAGGACACTGTCTAATAGGGAGACACGCCAAAAGACTTGGGGTGTTTTCCAATGATTTCTGCAGAAGCTGCATGGACGAGGAGGAGGAAGAGACCGTTCAACACCTTCTTTGCTCATGCCCTGCACTGCTTCATAGGAGGAAGGCTCATCTCGGTGAATTCTTCTTCGATGATACTAGCGACCTAGCGTACATAGACCCTAAAAGTCTTTCAAAATACATTAAAAGTTCCACGTGGTTCGACTAGCAGGTGATTAACCGGCTAGTACCGTAATGGAAGATTAATAAGTGATTAACTCGTTAATCTTACATCGGGTTTCTGAGATCAGTAGGTGATTAACTTGCTGATCTCTGTGGTATCACAATGGGCCCTAGCGGCCTAAGTGTGTTAGGCAATGTACTCATTGACTGACAGCCACTTCCACCTAACCTAACCTAAGGACTTCTCGAATATGAAATTTCGTCAGAATCGTGTTTGCCATTACCGAGAAAGTCAGTTTTGAAAAAAACGGTACTATGGGGGGTACCGTTTTTAGACTTCCTCTAAAATAATTTTTTACATCATAAGTTATTAAAAAATAATACCTCACGTAAAATTTTATCAAAATCGTTAGAGCCGTTTTCGAGAAAAATAGGTATTTTCATATCGGTTGTATGGCAGGTACCGTTATTTCAAGACCTAGAGACCCAATTCCAAAAACCCCTCTGCAGGCTACTCTAAGGACCATAACTGTAAATTTTGAAGAAAATCGGTCAAGCGGTTCAGGCTGTAGATCCATATACGGACAGACAGACAGACAGACAGACAGACAGACAGATAGAATTGTAGGACACACTTTTTTCGTATTCTCTATCATCGTAATGTCATATTTAGTTGTTATCTGAAAATTTTTTTTCTGCACGATTGCAAGACTTGCCTTATAGTACCTATAATCGCAAGTAAAAAATCCCACAAAAGAATCATTAACGGTTGTCGCCTGCTCAAGTGTGTCTGTATTAAATATTGGATCTGATAATACGATTAAAAACGATGCCCATCTCTGTCAATCAGGTAATGGCAATGTTAAATCCTATAAAACTGTGTTAAAGATCACAACGTTTCTTCTATTAAACACAGTGTCAATTGTCAAATCAAATAAAAGATCAATTCGTGTAGTATGTTGTATGTACGATGTCAGTGACAAAATCGAGGGCCTACGCCGTTTTTAATGGTTTCACTTTTGTCAAGGTTTTCCTACTACAGCTGAATCCTTACGGAAATATGTTTTTTCGAAACTAAACATTCCTGAAGACTCTATCATGTGCTTCAATCTTTTGAAAAATAACACCGAGCTATCTTCATTAAAATATACTAATTTCTTCTTCGTTTCCTTTTTCCATCGCAGAACGAGAGAAGGAAACAAACTCAACTAGATTAGCGGTTGTAGACCTTCCCTTACAGAAACCATGCTGCTTGGAGGATATCATTGATTTGCACTGGAAAGAAAGTATTTCATACAGAATGCTTTCGAAAAACTTAGGGATATGAGAGAGTTTGGCTATGATTCTATAGTTAGAAATTAGGTTTTTGGGGCCTTTTTTATTGATAGGTGAAATAACAGATATTTTCCATAGGTCCGGAAAAACACCACTTGAAAGGGATAATTTGAAAAGGTTAGTGATAGGAAGGGCTAAACTCGAACAACATTTTTTAAGCAAAATAGCAGGAATGCCATCTGGACCTGGATTATACTCGTCTTTGAGTTTGAGGAGACTATTAAGAACAGTTGACTGATTAAAGCTTAGATTAGAAGGCCCAGTAGAGAAATGGCGAAGATAGGAAAAGTAAGTCTGGTCTAGTAGATCTGGGGTTTTTTGGGCAAAAGACAGTTTAAAGTAACTTGCAAAAAAATTTTAAGATAAGCTTGGGTGGTGGATGTAAAGTCATTGTAAAGAGCTTCATTGAGGTTGGAAAATTTATAAAACACTCCAATGTAATCAGAGTAATCGAAAACTGAACGGGAGCGTAGAAATTTATTCCAGAGCTTATTTCTCTTGTTTCTTGAGGGGATGTTGAGTAGGACTTATCACGCGAAAGGGGAACATAGAGATTTATGCAGTGCAACAATTTCTGGTAAAACAGACTAGTTGCGTCATTCATTGAAAGATTATTAAAGTCGAATGAGGTATTAGAGAGGATTTCATTGATTTTCTTGAAGTTAGCTTTACGAAAGTTGAACGAATAGAAGAAAAGGTAAGGTTATAAAAAAAGAGAGAGTGAGAGGCGGGTGAAAGTTGTCAATAGTAGATAATGGGGATGTGGTTTCTGAGACAGGTGAATTAATGGGGTCGGAAGTGAAAATAGTATCAAGCTGCCGGCCCATATAGTTTTTGATACCACTCATTTGGGAAAGGCTTGAATCAGTAAGACCGTCCACGAAGACACATTCTTTGAGGGAGACGGGTGTTGTGTATACATCCGAACCATACATTGTTGTGTAAACAAAACAAATCATTTCCCGATAATCTGAATCCACTTGTGCATGCTGATGACATATTAATGAATGAGCGCATGCACATAGTGAGTCAGAGAAGAGCATAGTAAATTTTGTTTGTGACCCACTGAACACATTGCACTGAGGGATCATGTTGCACTAGAATGGATCGAAGAATGAGTCCATTCTATGCGAGTGAGAAATTGAGAACCAAAGTGCAAATGAGTTCAATTGAGTCACATTCTGTATTTTGTATTGTATTGAGTAAAATTGAAAGCAGTATATAAAGGGGTGCATTTTGTAAAATAAAGTTAAGTTTGAACATAGACAAGTTACGTTGAGTTTTAACTTCATTCGGCTGGCGAGCTCAGTATATACGTAAAATCGTGCACTTAAGAGTGCTCGGACACACAATCGGCTGGAGAGCTAAGAAAATACTTCAACAGTAGGGAATAACAGACCTCCTCAACGGGTCTCCACCTTGCCGTGGTGAGGAGGCTTACGCTAGAACCTAAAGCAAGATGGCTACGGTTGGATGCTCCTGAGCGGAAAATCTGCTACAAGCTAGGGTTCTGGGCAAACTAAGTGAGACCCACCCCTATGAAAATTATGAAATAAAGATATTAAGAAAATAGCGAGGATATACGCTAAAGTGTCAGCAGATGTCACGGCTGCTGGCTTGGGCTTTGCCTTACGATCTCAATATCGAAAGGAGAAGTCGCCAGTGACTGACTTTTCTCATTTCATTTTTTGCTTGGTTTGTGTGACGATTTTACTTATAAATGTGGATCTTTTTCTTTTTTCTTTTTCTTTTTTCTTTCTTTTCTTTTTCTTTTTCTTTTTTCTAACAGATCCAACTTATAAAGCAATCGCAAAAGCTAACCTAAGTAATAAAAAGGTAATTAAAATGAACAACTCAAAGAACAACAACAATGTTACGAAGATGACTGAGGAAGAGGAAAACCTCCTACTCGACCCTTTCTCCAGCTTAGGTATGGAAGATGGAGCCAGTGGCGAAGCCATCATTGTCGATGATATCAGTGATGCTAGCTCTATGGCAGACTCCGATATCTCCAACCTATCGTGCATGTCTAGACGGAGTAAAATCTCCAACTGCAAACGCACGGTTAAAAGGCTGGGGAAAGTTGACTGGAACGAAATGACTGACTTAGAACGGAAACGACTACATGACGCACGAGCCTTTATAGACAGGGAGAACTTGGGAAAAGATGGGCCTACTGCTAGTCTAGCACCAAGCCCCCTGCAAGGTACAACTGCAAAAACTGACAAGACCGACCTAAACAAACCACACAGCACACGAACCTTGGTGGAAAGGGAGGGCTTGGGAAAGGATGGGCCTATTGCTAATCCAGCACCAAACCCTCGCTCCCCTCTAAGTCAGAGTGTAAAGAATTCGATGGGTCCGCCTGCTCCGTACACTGATAAAATTCAGCCAAAGAAAAGGCCAACCCCATCGACGGCTGGTGTAGGGACTACGAATACAGGACATAATACGAAGGACGAACAGACAAACCCTAGAGCACGGAAGCACAGCAGTACTTCTGACCCAGAAATGGGAAATGAAGCCGCTGCTGAGGGGAAGGAAGAACAGAGACTTGATGGTAGTGTAGAAGGCCATAGCCCTCCGCAAGACCTGAATGTGACTGAGGAATCCAAACCCGAAAACCCGTCACACAACAAAACGACGGACAGTCTGGCAACTGTCATCGACAGAAATACAAGACAACGACGAGCAAGGGTCCTCAACAAAGACGAACTTCAACTGAGACAACAACGCAACGCGGTAAGGACAGTCAGACGCCTATCGAAAAAGAACCCTGACTCCTTAACGGGAAAGGCAAGGAAGGCTCTGATGAGGTCCGAACAAAGACTTCGGACATTGACACCAATAGACATAACAAAACGAACTGGACAAGACCCGACAGGAATAAACAAGCTGGCTGCGGAACAAATACCGGAACTGGTGAGGCGGCCTCTCTGCCCCTTATCGAAACCGTTATGCCGAACTGCTCAAAAAGAGTAAGGAATCCCAGCTCCTCCCCGAACAACTCCTCACCCAACAGACTATATAATCTTCGATTATACAAACCTTGTGTGGTCGTCTTCGATGAGGGTACCTTCTTCGTTTCTGTTCCTTTTACTTTCGCCTTCCAATCAATTTCTTCTTCCCTTGACTTTTATTTTATTTGCTTTTTATTTTACTTTATCACACTCTAAATTAACTTTAAGTTTTAAGTACATTATTGTTGAATTGCAAATATATTAGCATTTGGATCTTGAGATGCGAATGCGAAAAAGAATGCCGGCACGTCTGTCTTTCGTGATTGTCAGAAATAGAAGGAATGTGGGTTGCCGGAAAAGGCATGGCGACAACAAAATGCACATGTATTTGTTTCGTCAACTACCTTGACGAAACATTTTTCGTGAGAGTGGAATGGACGCATTCACATAAGATGCTGCTGCGTTTTACTTTTCATTTTTGCAACCATAATTTTATGGATCTTTTTTGGAAATAATATAATTGTTGTTTTATTTATGTGTAGATCCGCTACATCTCCCTCCTCCAATCGAGTTCCGCCTTGAAAGTTCAGTTCCGATTCATTTCAACTGAGTTTTCGGTGCAGTGAGCTGGCTTGAGACGGTCGATAGAGATCGATACGCTTTTGTTTTTTATTTTTAAAATGAATTGTTTTCGAAGTCTGCGAAGTACTTCATACGGACCTTCGTATGACGGCATTAGGCCGGTTTTGACTTTGTCTATTCTCACGAAAACATGTTTGCATTCATCCAAAAGTTTGGGGATGAAGATTTCTTGTTTGGTTTGTCGTGTTTCCGTTGGAATCAGGTTTCTCATAGTTTCACGAAGTTTTTCTATTAAAGCGTCTGGAGATGTGTTTTGATTTTCGTTGCTAATGAAAATCTCACCTGGGAGTCTCAGATTTTGACCGTACACCATCTCTGCTGCCGAAGAATTTAAGTCTTCTTTTACGGCGCAGCGAATTCCGAGAAGGATGATCGGTAGTTCTGAGCTCCAATGGGTGGTGTTACATCTAGCTTTCAGTGAACAGTGTTGCCTGTAAAACCGTTCGACCATCCCGTTGGCTTGTGGATGATATGGCGTAGTGTGGATCTTGTGTATTCCCAGTAGCCTAGACAGCTCGCTAAAGAGTTTGGACTCGAATTGACTTCCTTGATCCGTAGTGATTTTTAAAGGAGTACCAAAACGGGCAATGAAGTTTTCGACAAACGCTTTAGCGACCGAACTGGCAGATATATCGATCAGAGGATATGCTTCTGGCCATCTTGTGAACCTGTCGACTGCTGTGAGGATGTATGAAAAACCATGAAGTGTCGTGAAGACATTTGAACGTAACGCGTTTGGAACGAAAGGTCTGTTCTTGGTGGTTGAAGTTTCGCAGTAAATTCTGACATTCGGAAACTTGAATGGTTTGAGCACGAATTTCGAAGTCTTTTCTGTTTTCTTGTCTGCCGATATAAGTTCTAGCAATTCTTTGTCGGTGGACTGAAGTTTGGCGATAGTTTCTAAATCAAGCTTAAGATTGTTGGTGTTTTCGATTTCGTCGAGGCGAGAAAGTGTGTCGGCGACCACATTGTCTTTGCCTTTCACGTGCTGTATGTCTGAAGTGAATTGTGAGACGAAGTCGAGGTGACGTGTTTGACGTGGACTTCTTTCTGTTTTACTTGTCAGAGCATACGTGAGTGGCTTATGGTCTGTGAAGACTGTAAATTCTCGCCTTTCGACGAAGAATCGAAAGTGCTTGATAGCTAAGTATATCGCTAGCAATTCGCGGTCGAAAGCTGAGTATTTTACTTCAGCGTCTTTGAGTTTCTTCGAGAAGAATGCTAGAGGTTGCCAAGAACTTGAAATGTGCTGTTGTAACACTGCACCTACGGCTGAATCAGATGCATCAGTTGTGATGCTGAAAGTGCCGCATTGGGTGTGCTAGTAGCGTTATTTTAGCGAGAGCTTCTTTAGCGCGTTCGAAAACAAGGTCGAAATCTTCTGGCCAGGAGAAAAGTTTTTTTGATTTGGTTTGCTTTGTGAGAGTTGCGAGATGAGCATGAAGTGGAGCGAGGAGTTGAGCAAGTTTCGGGATAAACCGGTGATAATAATTTATCATCCCTATGAAACGTTGTATTTGCTTGATTGATGTGGGCTTCGGAAAGTTGGTGATCGCTGTGATGCGATCTTTCGAAAGAAAAATGCCCTGTGCATTGATGGTGTGGCTTAAAAATTCCAAAGAGGAAACACCAAAAACGCACTTTGATGAGTTTATGTTAACTCCATATTCTTCAAGTCTTTTGAAAAGAAGCTTGAGATGCTCTTTGTGCTCGTTCTCGTTTTAAATTGGCAACCAGAAGATCGTCGATGTACGCGAATACGAAATCCAATCCCAAACACACCTCGTTCATGAAACGCTGAAACGTTTGCGCTGCGTTGCGTAGGCCGAAAAGCATTCGGAGCCATTCGAACAGACCGATAGGAGTTGTTAAAGCGGTTTTGTGAATGTCTTCTGGTGCAACTGGGATCAAGTGATATGCTCTCACGATGTCGAGCTTTGAAAAAATTTTGCAGCCGTGAACATTCATGGAGAAGTCTTGGATGTGGTGGATCGGATGTCGATCCGGTACCGTGGCAGCGTTTAATCTGCGGTAATCACCACATGGTCTCCAATCCAGATTGTTCTTTTTCTTCACCATATGTAGTGGTGAGCAAACACTTGAAGACGACGGCTGACAGATTCCCAGTTGCATCATATGCTGAAACTCTGTCTTTGCGGCCGCGTGCCTAGCAGCGTCTAAGCGTCTGGGCCTTGAAACTGGTAGTTGCCCTTTTGTTTCAATGTGATGAACGACGGTGTGTTTGACTGGCGCGAAGTAATCTGGTTCTTTTGTTAGGCTTGGAAACTGTTGTAAAATTTTATTGTAATCATGTTTAGTGACTTGAAAATGTTTTGGGGTTGGATCGTCAGTTCTCATTGTTGATGCATATGCATGCATCTTAGTCAGAGGATCTATCAATCTCTTATTCTTGGTGTCAACCAAGAGATTGTATTTTGTAAAGAAATCGGCTCCTAAGATCGGTTTACTAACTGAGGCGATGATAAAGGTGTGTACGAAATTTCGCCTTAAACCGATATCTAGGTTTAGTAATTTAGATCCGAACGTTGGAATTGATGTTCCGTTCGCAGCCGATAGCAAAACTGACGAGTTTGTTGATTTCGTGTGCTTTATGCTGCAAGGGAGAACTGACAAATCCGCACCCGTATCGATTAAAAAAGTAAAATGTGAGTTTTTGTCTCTAATAAACAAGCGGCGACTCAAGAGACACTGCATGTTTACCGCTGCAACAGCAGGTTGAGCTAGTTTGGGGGGTTTGCGTTGTTGTTTGAATTGCTTTTGTTGAAGCTGCACGGTTGCTCGCACTTCTTTGCCTCTCTCTTGTATCGTCTGTGATACCAACATATGCCTGTGCCCGAACTTGAATTTGCGCGATGATTGGAAGTCTTGGACCTACTATGAGAACGACTGCTTCGGTTTCGAAAACTCTGAGGACTGTTGCTGCTGTGTGGACGCGAGTTGAAAGAAAACGCTTCGATCATTGACTCAATTCTAGCGAGTCTCTGTTCGAGATCGTTGCTAGCGTTGCGAGAACTCTCGCTTCGTTGTGCAGTGGAAACGCTGCAAATGGTCGCGGTTTGAGAAGCTTCGTATATTCTGTCCGCGAGCGTAGCCAGTTCCTCAAGAGTTTTCTGACCTACTGAAAGCAATGCGATATTGATTGGTTGCGGAAGCTTACGCATCCAAAACTTCTTTAAAATATCTTCATTGAAGGTACTTCCCGCAAGCGTTCTCATAGAAAGTAAGACTTCCGATGGTTTTCGATCACCAATGTCTGCTTTGTCTATGAGACTTTCTAAACGCTTGAGTTCAGACACGGAATGTCGTTCTATTAGCGCGGATTTCAAGGCGGCATATTTGTCGGTGGCTGGTGGATTCGACAAAATGTCGATCACCGAATCGCAGGTATCTGGTCGAAGGGAGCTAACCGTGAGACAGTATTTTGTCTTAGAACTGGTGATTCTATGCACCGTAAACTGAGCCTCTGCCTGAATAAACCACGTCACCGGATTAGAGCTCCAGAATGCCGGAAGCTTTACTCTAATTGACTCTAAATGCACCTGAGCCGAGTCTGATCGGGGTGGCTGACTAACGAAAGAAGAAGTCGATTGGTTGTTGGTGGTGCTTGAACCACTAAGCCCGCTTGGGCCTTGTTTTCATCCGTCATGCTGCGAACAAAAACGAATAAAAAATTTTTAAAAATCTGTTTGAAAAACGCGTTGACCTATTCCGAAAAAGAACGATTCACGTGAATCTGTAAAAACCGAAAAATCAATATGAAAAGTAACGCAGCAGCACCTGACGCGAGCTATTTTAAAACGCGCACTTGATTAAAAATGTTCGCGTAAAAGGTAGTTGACGAAACCAATGATTTTCTCGAAATTTTAATCGAAATAGAAATATATGCATATAATATATAATAAATATATAAAAAATTATTTTAATTTGATTTTAATATGAGAAAGAATAACGTGCCAGAATTTTACAATATTGAAAGAATTTTCTTACTTACATATGTTGAAATGTTTTATGTTTTTGAAATTTCTCAAAAATTAACCTCTTACTGGTTGCTGTTAGGTGGCTGCTGCTGATGTAACGTCGCTGGTGTTGTTCTGTTGTTTTTTGTTGCTGCTTGTTGTTGGCTGCCCTCAACTATGCAACACTTTTTGCTTGGGCTGTGGTCCATGTGGTGCTAGTCCACGATGAGAAAATTTTTTTCGATTTTTGCCCGCGTGGAGATGGAGTTGAGAAATCTTGAGAGAAATGTTGAGAAATGTTGTAGATGGCGTCGAAATCGTCTGAGTTGCACAGTGGTGGTGGTGTTGGATGCTGGATGGAAATTTCTGCAGCTGAGGTTGTTGTCACCTCTAGAAATTTTCTGAGCAGCCTGGTTGTTGTGGCGATGAAAAAAAAACTTTTTTTGGAATCGATGTAGCGATGTTGTGAAGAAAATCTTTGGCCTGTGGCAACGTGATGGTGGTGCCAATTGATAACAGCTGGATGCGTGAACTTGATGGCGGTGGCAATTGAAGACAGCGGGATGCGGGAACTTGATGGCGGTGGACGTGATGGCGATGGCGTAGACTTCTCGATGGCGGTGGCGAGCCAATTGCGGTGCCAAAATGATGGTGGGCGGCGGCAAGACGATGGCTTGAGATGATGGCGGTGACACTGTGATGGCGGCGGCCAGACGAAGGCTGCGTCACAATGATGGCGGCGACACCACGATGTCGGCGGCCAGACGATGGCGGTGTCACAATGAGGGATTTGCAAAATGACGGTGGTGGCAACGATGGCGGCGGCCAGACGATGGCGGCGACACCATGATGTCGGCGGCCAGACGATGGCGGTGTCACAATTTGGGATTGTGACACCGTTGTGCAAAAAAATGGTCGTGGCACAATGATGGCGGCGGCAACTGGATGGTGGATGCAGTTGGATGTTGGTGGCGACTTGTTGGCGGCTTCAACCGGATGGCGATGGAGACTTTGGTAACCTTGTTGGGCGTATGTGTGCGTGGTCAATAATCGGGGTCACCAATATAATCTTCGATTATACAAACCTTGTGTGGTCGTCTTCGATGAGGTTACCTTCTTCGTTTCTGTTCCTTTCTACTTTCGCCTTCCAATCAATTTCTTCTTCCCTTGACTTTTATTTTATTTACTTTTTATTTTACTTTATCACACTCTAAATTAACTTTAAGTTTTAAGTACATTATTGTTGAATTGCAAATATATTAGCATTTGGATCTTGAGATGCGAATGCGAAAAAGAATGCCGGCACGTCTGTCTTTCGTGATTGTCAGAAATAGAAGGAATGTGGGTTGCCGGAAAAGGCATGGTGACAACAAAATGCACATGTATTTGTTTCGTCAACTACCTTGACGAAACATTTTTCGTGAGAGTGGAATGGACGCATTCACATAAGATGCTGCTGCGTTTTACTTTTCATTTTTGCAGCGGCTTCTTTTTTCTTGCCATAATTTTATGGATCTTTTTTGGAAATAATATAATTGTTGTTTTATTTATGTGTAGATCCACTACAACTACCAAAGAGGATGAAGACCTCCTCAGTCCCTGCTGCAAAGGGTCACCTAATCGCTATAGCCGACTTTGGGAAACCCGACCGCAAACTGAGTGAAGACGAATGGCAGTTGCTGGAACTAAGGATCCTGGAAGAGGTAAATGAGGCGATCGTTAAGAGTAGGCAACCGCCACTCTTCGGGGACCTCACTACCGTCCATGGTTTCAAAGTAATGAACTGCGAGAATGAATGGTCCCTTCAATGGCTCCAGGAATTCGTAAAGAAGACTGCAGCTCCCTGGCAGAATGCTGAATTACGGCTCGTGACTGCCACTGAGATCAAGGACATAAACCAACCAATAGGTAAACTGCTGGTCAGAGGCCCCGCTATTCCCCGCGATCGGCTGGAAAGGTACATCCTTTCTCTGAATGCCGAACTTTTGAGCGACCAATGGAAGGTCGTGAAGGTGGAGAAGACGGAGACAGGCACTGAAGTGATTGTGAGGTTGACACACAACTCCATACCACTTCTAAGAAGAGTCAGCTTCAAAGTTCGCGTCGGCATCACCCGATGCAAACTCAGGCTGATAGCTAGAATCAAAAAACAGGTTAGTAAGGCGTTGTGTGTTATTATAAATGAAACTCAATTGCTTTTTCTCTAATGGCTTTATTGTACGAGGTCTGTCGTGTTAAGATTGAGCTGCGACTGATCTCGCTTCATTACCGTACATCGTGTACCACTAGGCAAAATGATATATAATAGATAATACATAATCCATAATTCATAGTATAACAGTAAGAGAATAATTAGAGAGAATGCACTGCACAGTTGGGATATATACTTCTTAATACTACATCTACCCCTTTTTAAAAGTAAGAGTTGTGCAATACTCTTTTTTTTTTTTTTTTTAATTTTAGTAACTAGTAAATTTATCATATTTTATATTAGGCTTTATAAAATTGTGTCTGTTTGCTTAGTCGCCCCGAGCGCGTTCGTTAGTGACCCTGTTGTTGGAATTGCGAAGATTTTGATTCGGCATTATGATCGTTTAACGCAACCTCACTGCTCTTATCTTGCTGAACCGATGGTTCTGGTTGCATATCGGTGTTTGCTTTGTTATTATTGGACTCAACACCTTGCAGATCACCTAATCTGTTAATATTTGGTATATTTAAAGACTTCCTCATTTGTTCTGTATTTCTTCTTATTAAGTGATTGTTTCCTGTTCGTATGACATAAGATCTTGGATTTTTATGTTTTGCCTCAACAATAGCAGGTTCCCATATATTATTTTTCTTGTAAACAACAAAATCAGCTGTGTTTAGTTTTAATTCCTTTCGATTAGCCTTATTGTCGTAATATAACTTTTGTTTCTCTTTTCCCTCTTTCATCCGATCTATTTCATTTCTGGGTATTAACTGAGGTTCCAGTTGACTTTGGACAATAGGAAGTTTAGATCGAAGAACTCTGCTCATTAGAAGTTGCGAAGGTGTGCAGTTTAAATGAGCTAATTTTGTGCTTCGGTACTCCAACAACATTGAGTGTATATCAGTCTCTCCTACTAGTGCTTTCCTTAACATGGATTTAGCTATGCCTACTGCTTTTTCAGCTAAGCCGTTTGACTTCGGGTGATATGGACTTGAATTATTAAACCTGAATTCCCAGTTTTTTGCAAATTCCTTACATGTAAATGAATTGAAGGGTTGATTATCGCATACGACTTCTTCTGGTATGCCATGGATCGAAAAATTCTCTTTCATCGCTTGTACCACGCTTGCTGCTGACTTTGTGTGCAATTCTTTTAGGTCAAACCACCTTGAAAAATAATCCACAATGACAAAATATGCTTTTCCTTTAAATTCTAGAATATCGCATCCTACTTTCTGATATGGAAGCTCAGGAATCGTATGCGGGATTAACTCGTGTTTTGCATTATTAGCCCTAAATCTTTCACAAATACTGCAACGACTCACAATATCTTCAATGTCCCTGGTAATATTTGGCCAGTAAAACAAACTCCTTGCACGATCAAGTGTTTTGGTTATGCCGAAATGGCTTTTGTGTAATGCGTTTAGCGCATGATGAATAAGCGTTTTCGGGACAAATACTCTATTTTCATAGAAAAGAAGACCGTTATCTTCATACAACCGGTCCTTTATGTTCCAGAAGAACTTTAAATTGTCCGGCACTTTGCTTTTTGAGATAGGCCATCCTACCTTATAATACTGCACTAGGTTTTTAAGAACATCATCATTATTAGTCTCCCGTATGTATAAGTCTTTTGTTTTATCCCCAATACTTATTGTATGTATGTACTCCATTGCAATATCTGAAAAGCTAATCTCAGTGTCCATTCCAATACTACGAGATAACAGGTCAGCTATGTGAAGGTCTTTCCCTGGAATGTACTTAACATCTAAATCGTACATCGTTAGTTTTATCTTCATTCTCTGCAATCTGGTTGAATAACTATTCTCTAGAGACTTATTTAATATCGATATTAAGGGTTTATGATCTGTGTGAACCGTAACTGGCCTTCCATAAATAAAACAGTGAAATTTTTTGCATGCGAACACGATCGCCAATAGCTCCTTTTCTATCTGAGCGTAACGCGTTTCCGCACTCGTTAGACTTTTGGATGCATAGCATACTGGTCTACCTTGCTGCAGAAGGCAGCATCCCAGGCCGTCTTTGGATGCATCTGACGAATTACCGTCGGCAAAGAAGGATCAAATGTATGAAGTGTAGTGGCCTTTTCAATTGCAAGCTTTATGCTATCCAACGTTTTAGTATGCAATTCATTCCAAACAAAAAGAACATTTTTCTTTAAAAGTTCCTTCAAGGGCGCCGTCATATTTGCTAGGTTTGGAATGAAAGAACGCAAATAATTGACAGTTCCTAATTAATATTTTTTGCAGATCTTTTTGGTTATTTGGATTCCTTATGCCTTTGATAGCGTTAATTCTATCTGGATCTGGGGTCATACCTGTGGCTGAAAAAATATGTCCCAAATATCTTACGCTTTTGACCCTGAACTGTATTTTGTTTGGGTTAAATTTAATATTCAGGCTTCTAGCCCTCTCTATAACATTTTGAAGGTTTTTGTCATGCTCTTCGATTGACCTGCTCCTATAATGATATCGTCTATATACAAAAACGTACCGTCAAGTTGCCCAAAGTATTTGGCGTTCAACTTCTGAAACTTCTCCGCTGCTACCTTGATCCCAAAAGTTAATACATTAAAGACATATGTACCAAAAGGCGTACTAAAAACTACTAATTTTTTCGATTCATCATCAAGCTGCAACTGCCAAAAACCTTCTTTCAAGTCTGAAAAGATCTTAAAATTCCGCATGGCATCTCGAAAGTCTTCTACTGTAGGTATGAGAAAGCGTTCTTCCATAAGTACCTTATTTAATTCCTTGGGATCTAGGCAGATTCTTAAGGATCCATCTTTTTTTTCTACCACTACTAAGTTATGAGACCATTCAGATGGACCGTCATATCTCGAAATTATTCCTCTTTTTTCCATACTATCTAGTTTTTCCTTAACCCGTTCCTTGATACCTAATGATATGCGCCTGGGTGGCCTGTTAACCGGTGCTGTTCCACCAGAAATTTCTAGGTGACACTTGTCTGGAAAATGACCCAACCCTTCGAAAACGTCCTTGTTTATATGAAGAAATCTGCTCTTTTCATCTGTGCTTATCTCTTCAACTCGTTTCAATAACCCTAACTCAGTACATGATTCTATACCTAACAAAGGTTGGCAGCCTTTCTCCGTCACTACAAACTTTAACTCATAATTTTTTCCTTTATGTTTTATTCTATACGATGCCAAACCCATAACCGAAAGCTCATATACTCCATATGCTAATAATCTACTTGAAAACTTTTTTAATTCAGGCAGTGGCTTTAACTTATCGAAAATATTTCTAGGGATTATATTTACTTGCGATCCACTGTCCAATTTAAAAACTACTTCAACATTCCCTACAACTATTTTTTCAGTCCAGCAAGTACTTTGATTCACCGCATTTTTAAAGGTGCTCACCGAATCAATGAAAAATTCGCCGTCATTATCAGAATCGTATGTATTCGCATATTCAACAACAACATCACTCACCTGCTTACGCTTTTGGCAAACCGCCGCGAAATGGTTTAACATATTACATGCGGCGCATTTTTTCCATATGCTGGACATTGTCCTTTTACATGCGAGTACCCACAATACTTGCACAACTTTTTAGCCTCCCTATTTTTACTCTCGTTTGTACTCCCATTCCCATATTGCCGTGCACTCTCTTTACATAATCTAGAATCAGAATTTACAATTTTGTTATTAAGGGTGTGTTTCTTTATTTTTTCCGGATAAGGAATAGAAAAGACAGAAAAGACAAAATATTTATCCAGAATATCCAGAACAGAATAAATAAAGAAACAGAACTAGCAACAAGCAACAACTGACAATGAAAGTATGTATGTATCTGTCAAACTACAGAATATTCCATTTAAACCACCTCTTGACTAGGAATGAAAAGAATGCATTCCAAATATTCCAGAATGAATAAAGAAACAAGAAAATAGTTTATCCGGAATATTCCATTGAATAAAGAAACGCAAAAATGGTATTCCGAATATTCCGAATATCCAGAATGAATAAAGAAACACACCCTAAATTTTTTGTAACCTGTTGATTTACTTCCCCCTTCTCTTCTTATCGCATGAATCACTGATGAAGTTTTTTCCGTGTCTGCTACCTCTCCCTGCATAATTCTACTTTGAATGCTTGTGATTTCAGCTACTCTACATGTCTCGATGGCCTTTTCAAGTGTCAACTCAGTTTTAAGCAGTTGTGTTTGAGTGTTACGATCAGCTATCCTAATCACAATCCTGTCCCTTAACATGCTCTTTTTTTCTTCTCCAAAATTGCAACTATCTACCAGTGTAGATATATCCTTTAAAAAGTGATCGAACGGTTCGCCCTCCTTTTGATTGCGTGTATAGAAACGATATCTTTCGTATACCTCGTTTGATCGTGGATTGCAGTAATTCTCAAACCGTTCTTTGACCACCGTTATGTTCTTTTTGTCGGCATCTGTCAACCCAAATGTATTGAACAATTCTATTGCTTCGGGACCCGCACAACTCACAAATCTAGCTACTCGTATTTCTTCATCCTCTTTATTCGTCTTTGTTGCGGTCGCATACACTTCGTAGTGACTTTTAAATCTCTTCCAGTTCTCTTGGAGATTGCCATCTACCGGTGCTCCGGTTTCCGAAAATCCATGGTACGTAGTAGTGTATTAGTACGTAGTTTTTAACGTTTTTCCAATTTTTTGATGATTGCTTTTTATTATTATGATTAGAAGTTTTTTTTTTTTTTTACTTTATTTTATTGCTTTACCGACTGCGCCATGTGTTATTATAAATGAAACTCAATTGCTTTTTCTCTAATGGCTTTATTGTACGAGGTCTGTCGTGTTAAGATTGAGCTGCGACTGATCTCGCTTCATTACCGTACATCGTGTACCACTAGGCAAAATGATATAAAATAGATAATACATAATCCATAATTCATAATATAACAGTTAGAGAATAATTAGAGAGAATGCACTGCACAGTTGGGATATATACTTCTTAATACTATAAACAATATATGCAATGGAATTGAAGTTAATACAAATCAATCTCCAACATAGTAAAGCCGCCTCCGCCAACCTGGTCTACCTCATGGAAAGTAGACAAATTGATGTAGCCCTTATTCAAGAACCTTGGGTCGCGAGAGGAAAAATTAAGGGCCTACATTTCAAAGAACTCACGCTGTACAAATCCAAATTTGTCAGCCCAGACAGTAACCATAGAACATGCATAGTAGCTAGAAAACAGTTAAATCTTTTTCTTTTAACTACTTATAGCACAATAGACCAGACCGCAGTAAAGATAGAACGCGTAGGACTCCCATCACTAATTTTGGCTTCCATCTACATGCCACATGATGGAATTGAAGGACCACCAGCGGATATCACCTACCAACTGGTAGAATACACAAGTAAGAGTAGACTTGATATTATTATGGGCTGCGACGCCAACGCACACCATGTGCAATTGGAAAGCACCGACACGAATTCTAGGGGGGAACTCTTATTTGAATTTATTTTAAGAAACAATCTTTTGGTTATCAATAGAGGTAACACACCTACCTTTGTTACAAAAAACCGTAAAGAAGTACTTGACATTACCCTCACAAATAACTCGGACACCTGTCCAGTAGAACAGTGGAAAGTACTAGAAGATCTCTCTTTCTCAGACCATCGTCACTACAGATCGCCCAATCAAACCATTTCGTAATAATAGACGTACAGATTGGGCTACCTTTAGTAGGGAGGTAGACGATAGCATAGATTCCCTTAATACTAATAGGAACCTTGAACCGCAAAGCCTTGATAAGTTGACTGCAGAACTCACAGGGATTCTGAGAAATGCCCTAGATAAAAGCTGTCCTCTTATCACAACGGTAAAAAAGAACAAAAAACCAATTTGGTGGAATAACGAGCTGGGCAGCATTAGGAAAGAAACTAGAAGACTTTTCAATGCTGCCAAACGGACCGGCTCCGAAAATGACGGGGAACATTACAAATCCAGCCAAAGGAAATTCAAAAATGAAACTCAACGAGCGAAACGCTACTCATGGAGAAATTTTTGCAGTGAAATCGAGTGTACGAACAAATCGGCCAGACTACGGAAAATCCTCTCCAAGGAGACCATACCACTTGGTTCTCTGAGAAAACCGGATAACCACTGGACTGAATCCCCAGTCGAGAGTCTGGAACATCTGTTCGAGTCGCACTTCCCTGGATGCAGCCCTATAGAGAACAGTGAAATAGAAAACACTAGGTTTTCTAGACACGAAATCCCGGCAGATATCGTTACGGAAGAGAAGTTGGAATGGGCTATCAACTCCTTTTCACCTTTTAAATCTCCGGGTCACGATGGCATTTTCCCTATGATGCTGCAAAAAAGCAGCAGGAAAGTCATCCCACATCTCAAGAACATTTTTGAAAATAGCCTCATATGGGGCTACATTCCCAAAATATGGCGGGAAGTTAAAGTCGTTTTCATACCGAAAGCCGGCAAACCCAGCCATATAGAAGCAAAAGACTTCAGACCTATAAGTCTGACCTCCTTTATACTGAAAACTTTTGAAAGGTTGCTTGATTTACACATCCGTAGCTTTGTGAACCGGAAGTAATATCCACCTTTCAACATGCTTTCAAAAAAGGAAGAAGCGTGGAAACAGCACTCCACTGTGTAGTAAGAACCATAGAAAAAACGCTGCAAGATAAGGAATACACTCTGGCAGCCTTCCTGGACATTGAAGGAGCTTTCAACAATGTACAAAACAGTGCAATTAAGAAGGCCCTAAATGATCTAGAAGTTAAAGATACAATTACAAATTGGATCATGAATATGCTAACAAAACGTCAGATCCACAGTGAACTGGGAGGTGCAAACTTGAAAAAGTGTGTGTCAAGGGGAACCCCACAAGGAGGTATCCTCTCACCCCTGCTCTGGATCCTGGTCATGAATGAGATCCTCGTAGCTCTCAAACATGATAGCGTAAAAGTGGTCGCCTATGCCGATGATCTAGCTCTTCTGGCAACGGGGAAATTCCCTTCCACTATTAGCGCACAATTGAACTATACACTAACCAAGGTAAGCGCTTGGACAAAAAGGTGCGGCCTTGCAGTGAACCCCCTCAAAACAGAGCTGGTACTATTTACAAATAGAAGAAAAATACCTACTTTTGAGTTACCAAGACTAAATGGGACCCCTCTTAAGATCTCTGATCAAGCCAGATACCTGGGTGTGATCTTAGACAAAAAACTAAATTGAAGTCCCAATATACAAGAAAGATATAAAAAATCTATGATAGCACTGTATTCGTGCAACAGGATTTTTGGCAAAAACTGGGGACCAAATCCCAAGATCATCCTGTGGATGTATACTGCCATTGTTAGACCTATCATATCTTATGGCAATTTGGTGTGGTGGAAGGCGTTGGAAAAATCCACGCATTTAAAAACCCTAACCAAAGTTCAAAGATCTTCCTGTATTTGCGTAACTGGTGCAATGAGAACTACACCAACCGCGAGTTTGGAAGTAATCCTCAATCTCACACCCCTTGATCTCTACGTTCAAGAAGCAGCAGCAAATAGTGCACTTAGACTAAACCAATGTAATGTCTGGAGAACCAGTCAAATAGGACACGCGCAGATTCTATCAAGTTACGCAGATAACAATATTTGCACGGATTACATAACTCCATACCTGGACTTTAAAAAATCCTTCATAACCAGCTTCCCCAATAGACAAGATTGGGAGAATGAAACACCTTACGAAACGTCTTTATCAATCTATACCGACGGTTCACAAATGGAAGTTGGAACAGGGGCAGGTTTCTTTTCAGAAAGCCTAAACCTAGCAAGTTCATTCAGACTTCCAAATCACAGCAGCGTCTTCCAAGCCGAGATCTTGGCAGTTTCACACGCTGCAAAACAGGTGTCCATGATGGCGCTATCACATGATGACATCACCTTTTTCATTGATAGCCAAGCAGCAATAAAAGCGATTTCTGCCACTCTTATCAAATCAAAGCTTGTTTCTTGCTGTCGCGAAGAGCTAAGGGTTCTTGGCACGCAGCATAACGTTAGACTCTGCTGGGTTCCTGGTCATAGTGGTATACCCGGAAACGAAAAAGCGGACGAACTAGCGAGAAAAGGATCAACACTTGACCCTTCTCTCATTGATCAATCAATCAGGATCCCACTCTGTGAAATTAAACAGATAATCGGAACAAAATAATGAAAAAATCCAATGAAAGATGGGTATGCCTAGATTCCTGTGTTACTTCCAGGAAAATATGGCCGAAATATAATAAGAAAGAATCTGAAAAGCTGCTATCATTGAATAGACCTTCATTGCGAATGCTTATCAGTATCACAACTGGACATAACCTACTAGGTTATCACAAAAAGAAAATGGGTCTTTGCACCGATGACCTGTGTAGAGGATGCAATGACGAAGATGAACACGAGGATACAACTCACTTCCTTTTTCATTGCCCAGCACTCTGTCACATTAGGAAAAAATTTCTAGGCAATTATTTTTTTAATGAACTAGAAGAATTATCAGACGCTTCAAAAAGCAGTCTGTTAAACTTCACTAAGGCCACAAAATGGCTAAATACCGACCAGACATAAATTCATAGGTTTCAAGGACGTTACAATACGTCAGGGTATCACAATGGATCTACATTGATCTAAGTGTGGCGGAATTAAGATCAACCGTCAGCCCATTCTACCTAACCTAACCTAGGGAATAACAGAAATTCGTATAATAACATTCTACATAAAATGGCGATCCTGCAAACATAACTGCAACAAGTATGCAATGCAATGACGACTATAGAAGAAATCAAAACAATATTTCAAAAGTGGGAAGATCTTCTGAAATATATTCCGAAGTCAGTAAATAAACCAACAGATAATGACACAGCAGATGCTCTGATACCCATTTACACACCGACACCAATTACAGCTGGGCCAAAACCGATCAGTATAGAAGAATACAAAAGAAGGAACAATTTAAAAAAAAAATCATTAAAGATTCACTAAACAATAAATCAAGAAAAAAAAGAGAGGAGGTAAAAAAAGACAGCACCAAAGAGAGTGTGCAAGGCTACAAAGCGTTATAAACATTGCGAAAGGCGAAATGAAAAAAGTATTACAAGAACAACTTAAGGAAATAAAGAAACATGGGTGGAAAAGAATCGAAGGAAGAAATAATCAATAACAATGCTGCAGCAGCCACCATAACCAGCTTGCCAACGACGTCCACCATCATATATATAAATTTTTTATTACTTTTGCTTTTAGTAATATGTAAAATTAATAGTTATTATAAGAAATATTTGCAAAAACATGCTCTAAAAAGTTTTAGTAATGTATAAAAAAAAAAAAAAATTTCTTAAATAAATAAAAAAATATATATAAATACAACTTTTATGGAGTTCAATATTATAGAAAAACTATAAGAAAAATTAAAGAAAGCACCAAATAGAACATAAAGTAAAAAATACATTAACGAAACTAACAGACAAATAAAATTATTGTGGACACAAATAATAGAGACAGCTGACGTAAAAGACTTACAAGAACTAAGAGTAAAATACAATAAATTAGTAGAAGAGATCAATATATTTCAAACTAAAGGAGAAAACTACTGAGTAAGAAAGAACAGTAGAAGAAGAAAATATCATAGACATTGACTTAGAAAAAGACATTAAAATAAATACAATGGCGAATTTCGATTTAGTTACTGCTACAAAGGTTTTACCTGAATTTCAAGGGGAAAGAAAAGATTTAAGTAATTTCTTAGGTTTAATCGAATTCTATTACAGCACTCTTAAAGATGAAACACAAAAAGCGATACTAATCCAGTTCATTTTGGCTACAAAACTTTCAGAAAAAGTCAAAAACAAGATACAAACTGAAATTACACCTAGAAATCTCGAAGACCTAAAGAAAGTATTAAAAAATTCCTACAAATCAAATAAAACTGCATCACGATTACAAAGTGATATTGCAAATTGCTATTGTAACGTGCACTTAGGTTAGGTTAGGTTGAATGGGGGGTGCAGCCACAAGTGGCAACACCTCACTCGGATCTCAAGGATCCATTGTGCTCCCGGGAAATCGGAGGATGAGGAAATGGGAGGATTGGACAGGTAGATGGTTATTGTGGTAGGGAACTCCCACTAAACCATTTGGAGCCCTGAGTAAATTTAAGGACGTTGCTCAGTGGGAGATTTGAGATGTCGCCCAGTTCGTCGAAAAAGTATTCTCCGAGGGTTTTTTCCGAGTGTGGGCTTAGCTAGGACACTCACAGAGGAAGTGGAATGATCCCTCCTCTGCTTCCTCATCTTGGCATCCTCAACATGAGTCGGATGTGCCAATGCCCATTCTCATCATGTGGTTACCCAACGAATTGTGTCCCGTGAGAATGCCAATCAACAGAGAGAGCCGAGGTCTACTTAGCTGGAGTAGAAATTCTGTTTCTTGGAAATGTCTGGCCAAAGGTTTCTAGAAACTCGGCATGTTTCTAACGATGACCACCTGTCATTGGCGGTTTTTCGAAAATTATGTCTGATTCTGTTTTTTTCTTGCTCAAGTGGCCTTAGAACTGAGGTGTTCGTTTCGCTGGATTCGAGTGCTGACCCGATTTTAGCCAGCTTATCCGCCATTTCATTTCCAATTATGTCACGATGTCCTGGAACCCAGGTTAAACTAACTGTGTTTGTTTCGCTGAGCAGTCTTAGGTTACTGCGACAGTTGTCTACTAGTCTGGATTTTGTCATAATGGATGAGATAACTTTGATGGCCGCTTGACTGTCTATAAAGAAGTCAATATTTTTGTTGATCAGGTTTTGCATAGCTAGGTGCTTCGCACACTGCAAGTACTTCTGCCTGAAAGACACTGCAGAAGTCGGGAAGCTTTATTGATCTATTCATGGTGGGGTAGTCTGAGAAGATACCTGACCCTACCCCTTCGTCCGTTTTGGAACCATCTGTGAAGACGGAAATGTGATTTCCTTTTATAACCCTGTTTTCCTCCCAGCTTTCTCTTGTCGGAAAGACTGTTAGGGCTACTGGATTGAAGTCAATATGTGGGGGGGTATAGTCTGTTTGAATGTCTATATCTGTATGGTTCATGATGGTTCTATGGCCTGATATGCCTGTTTTCTAATTGTTCCATTGTTTGAGTCGCAGTGCGCTTTTGGCCGCCATCTCTTTAGTAAAAAGATCTAGGGGGGCTAGCGACAGGAAAGTTTCCAGAGCTGCAGTTGGTGTTGTTCTCATGGCACTAGTTGAGCCAATACATACATGATAGCGATGGCTCGATAATCGATATTTATGGAACTTAATGCCATGCGAATGGCACTGTATTCAACGTTGTTGAAAGCCCCTTCTATATCGAGGAATGCAGCCAACGTATACTCTTTATATTGGATTGACTGTTCAATGGTTCCGACAACTTCATGAAGTGCAGTCTCCACTGATTTGCCCTTTATATATGCATGTTGGGCTGTAGAGATCACATTGTTATTCAGTTTTGTTCGGTAAAAGTAATAAATATTTTATTGAACGTTATATATATACAATTGATACTTATACTAGATAATTTTAGAATTTAAAAAATGATAATGTAAGAATGTTGGCACATAGGGGGCCCAACCAAATACTTTGTCTAGTTTTGTTCGGATATGCGTTTCTATAAGTCTTTCTAGAGTCTTAAGTAGAAAGGAGGATAGACTTATTGGTCTGAAGTCTTTGGGTTCAGTGTGTGAGGGCTTACCGGCTTTAGGAATAAATATGACTTTAACTTCCCTCCAACTAGTTGGAATTAAGGTGAGGTTTAGACAACCTCTGAATATTTCCACTAGAATCGGCACAATCAAGTCTTTGGAACTTTGGAGCATCATTGGAATGATGCCGTCCGGACCTGCAGATTTGTATGCTGAGAATGAGTCAATGGCCCACATTACCTTCCTATTATCTACTAATAGACTTCCTATGTTGGATCTAACGTAAGTGTTAGGGTTTCCGCTTTCTGGGGATGTCATTTGAGAACACCCTGGAAAGTGGGTGTTCATGAGTGATTCTAGGGTTTCAGAGCATGAGTCAGTCCATGTGTTATCAGGTCTTCTAAGAAAACTAGGGTTATTTTGGACCTTGGACATGACCTTTCTTAGCCTTGCTGCGTCATTTGTGCACTCATTATCTGAGCAGAAGTTGCGCCAGGCTGCTCTTTTTGCATAGGTAGTTCTATTTTTGTATTCATTTTTGCTGATTTTGTATAGGTCCCAGTCAGCCGAAAGGTTGCTAAGTTTTGCTCTATTGAAGAGCCTCCGAGAGTTTCTTCTAAGGATCGATAGTTCATTTGTCCACCATATGGGGTTGGATCTGCCTTTCCCTTTGGATAGCGGGCATGAGCTTTCGTAGGCATTGATTATGTCTGACGTAAGCTTGTTTAACTGTGTCTCTATGGCTGAGCAGTTAAGCAAAGGCTGATTGTTGTTCTGGCTGAGAGTTAGGGCCAGTTTTTGGTTATAGAGACCCCAGTCAGTTTTCCTAGGGTTTCTATAAGGGATACAGTTTTCAGATTTGTGTTCTATTTCGAATGTTATCATTCTATGGTCAGAGAAGGTTACGTTGTTGGAGACCCTCCAATTACTGGTTACTAGCGTACCAGAGTTGGTGGATAGTGTAACGTCTAACACTTCTTTTCTTACCTTTGTTACAAATGTTGGTTCGTTACCTCTATTCATAATTATCAGGTTGTTCTCAATAATATATTCAAAAAGTAACTCACCTCTTTCGTTCGTGTTTGTGCTACCCCACTGTATGTGATGGGCATTAGCATCACAGCCCATGAGGAGGTCCCAGCCAATCTTTTTTGTTGTGGCGACCAATTCTGCAACAGCTGCCGGCGGGGGGTTGGAGGTTGCATCGCCCGGCATGTAAACGGAGGCCAGGATTAGGGGTGGCGCCCCTTCTCGCTCGCACTTCACTGTTGTCAGGTCATAACTACTGTGAGGGGTTAGAAGGAAGAGATTTTAATTTGTCTTTGATAAAATGCATGTACGATAGTTACCTTCTGTAGGCCCTTTGTTAAAGAAAAGGAAGTGATCTTTGGATTTCAGTCCGCAGATCCGGCCATGATTTATCCAGGGCTCTTGAATTAGGGCTAAATCGATGTTAGTTTTTGACATCAACGCGGTCAAGGTGGCAGAGGCCAACTTACTGTGCTGCAGGTTTATTTGTTGCACCTTCATTATCTTTTTTGTGTTCGTCATTTTTGTTTTGTAAGTTGGCAGCCGTTGCCGGCCTCACCCTAACCTTGTTTAGGCCAATATTTAGTCTATATCCCCTTTCTGGAAGCAAAGCCATTGACTCATGATTGAGCATGACTAAGACTTCTTGGCCTGCGCTCGTAGGCTCTTCCATCTCCAGTACTTCCCAGTCAGCACTTGGGAAACTTTGGTTGAGTTTTCGTAAGAAAAGCTCAATTGTTTCCTTCTCCAAGTGCGGTCCGGGGATGTTTATTCGGACTTTGTGTCTGGTGGGGAGGTCTTTCTTTAGTGCAACTTTTAATGTTGCACCTTCTATAAAGTCCGCCATTTCGGATATCTTAGATTTTAGCCAGTTCAGGGTATATTCATCATTGCAGGTGAGAATTTTGAAACCCTTCAACGTCGACATGGGTCCGAAATCAGGCACCGCGCCCGAGAACGTGGGAAGCTCGTCAGTCATGCACTCGAGTAGCCTTATTTCCACTCGAGTCCAGTCTTCTTCGCTTAGCCTTTTTTCTAGACTCTCCTCATTGATAATGGCCACCTGAAGGCTCTCTTTTATCAATTCCGCTACAGTACTTTTTTTGTCAGTTGTACTGGCCGTCTTGGGCTTTTTGTTCACGGATATTGGATGGGGGGTCGAATCGTTGTGTCTGGCTCTCTTTCTTTGACTGCTTTCTTCAGGCTTTTTAAACCTTTCGGTTTTAGGACCATCCAGTGGTGGTCTCCCTGGTGTTTTTTTGGACACCGCAGTCTATAGTTTTCTTTTTGTTTTCTTCTTTAGTGACTCTACCTCTGGGCTCTGCCAAGGGCAAGGTCTTGGATTCCATCTTCTTGATGAATTTCCGAGCCCAGCTTAGGCGTTTCCAATCACGGAAACACAGCGTTGAGGTGTCACCTTTGCCGAATCTTCGTACGGTCCTTCTGGCATTCTCGAGCCTCTTTTGACCTGGGTCTTGAACATCTTTCCTATTCTGTACCCTCGGATTAGCGTCTTTACCTTTAGCCGGCTCTGATGAGCGATGGCTTTTGGTAGGGGCTTTATCCACACAGACTTTAGGATGAGCGCTTTTTTCCGTACCCTTGTTTGGAGTTGAGGTCACTTTGGCCGAATTTTCATTTTTCGCCAGGATTTCGCCTCTTTTGGCCTCTGGCCGCCTTGGGTCAGGATTTTCGGCCACCGTGACATCCACGATAGAGTCGTCAGAACTGGCGAAAGATTGATAATCGTCTTCCTCAAGGATGCGATGTTCCTCTTCCGACGTTATCTCTCGTCCACCTGTTCCTCCTTCTCCATCATCGGAGTCTGTGAAATCCATGAGGTTCTCCGAGAGTCCCTCATTGGTTTCAGTGGCTTTCCCGCTGCAGCCAGGAATGCAATCTTCTGCATTGTCTATCTCTCTATTTCTTTTTGTCACTGGTGACTTATCTTGATGACTACTGCCAACTTTTGAGCGTATATCCCCGCTCGAGTTTTCCTCTCTTCTTCAACTTTTTCCATTTTTTTTAGATAGATATCTCTGTTTGAGGTTTACTTGGTTGTTTGACCCTGCAACTGGATTGCTGGAGTGTCGAAACGTAAGCTCCCCCACCACGTCAAGGAGAAACCTCGTGGGAGAGCTGAAAGGAATTGATGAGTAAACACTAGAAGATTAGTCATTTTTTTTCTCATTTGCAGCATTAAAATGTATTTTGTTTTTATGTTTAGTAAAAAACAAAGTAGTAACTGCGAAGAATTAAATGAAAAATGCATTTCCTGTGGAACATATTTTTTGTTTAATTTTTTTTAGGAATTGTGTATAATGTACGTGATATGCTTTATGTATGATAGCGTAATTGTATATCAAATTCAAGCTTACCAATTAGGGATTAAAGTGGTGCAAAAAAAATTATAGGTCATCACTGATTTTTTCGAGATATTGGCTGTCAAACGTCAACGAAAATGTTTTTTTTTAAACAACTTTTAGGTCTGTTTTTTCGAAATATAAGGAATTTTGAAAACTGTATTTTGAATGAAATGAAAGATATTTTTATGATCTTTCATATGATATCAAAATCATTGTCCTACGTGCTATGCTTTTCGAGATATTCGTAATTATTTGCAGAAATGTCAGATTTTTCCCATTTCCGGCGCTCAACTTCAAGTCTAATTATCTCAAAATCACCAACACCGAATTCAAAAATATTTGGCAGGCTGATTGGGCTGAACGTAAGCTTTCATTTGGTACTAGTCTCATAGGTGTACGCCCTGGGCCCAGGCTCCATAGAAGTATGCACCACCTCCTTTGGTGGAACTGCCCGTGGCGAACAAAAAAGAAGCAGTGAATTACTGTGTACGCTCTGATTGCCACGCCAGCACTTCACTTAACGCGGAAACAAGTGCCCGTAATACTGACCGTGTAACAGTGAATCTCTGTTGCACTCCCAATCCCACAACCCAACCCCACCTTCCTGAGTGCACGGAGGGGTCTGTTCCAACTCACGGCGCGGCGCCGTGAATTACGATCCGACCGAGAGGAAGAACCCCCCCCCCCTCACGAGCATGAAGGCAATTTCCCTTCCCTCTGGGAGTGGCGCTGAAATATGATCTGCTAACAGTGAGGAAGAGAAGCTCCCACACCCAAGTCGTAGAGAACGACGAAATGCAATGAGGCTCGTCAAGGTCATTGGTGAAACACCAATGAGCAAGAGGGCTTCTGATGCTGACGCCAAACTCTCGTGGGCTAAGAGCATTATTGCCAAAATTCCCCCCAACGATTCCTCTTAAAGAAATCGATCCTGCGAAGGAACCATTCCGGAACCTAAGCGTACCAAGGTGCACACCAGCACCTCCACCAGGAAAGACTTGTCCTTTAGCGAAGTGCTAAAGGACAAAACTATAGTAGCCATAATTGACAGGAGCAATGCAGATGGCGCGATCTCTTTTGACCAGTGGACAATGGTCATGAACAAGCTCCAGGCCTCCTTTTGGACTCTCATGATGGAGAATCCAGGGGAACCTGCAACCTTTGAGGACGCAGGTTGGTACCAGGGGCGAGTCAAACTTATTGCCTTTGAGGGAGAGAGATCGTGCAATCTGTATAAGCTTGCAGTCAGCCGCCTAGTAGATCTCTGGCCTGGTGCAAAGCTCGAGGTTGTTGCTAAGGAGGAAATCCCGTGCAGACCAAGAGCTCGTATCAGACTACCAGCAGAACTCTCCGACAAAGAAATCATCCTCAAGATGATCCAATTTGGCAACCCATCCCTACCTACTCATGACTGGACCTGACCTACTCATAAAGGAAGATGATCTGTTGCGATCAACTTCAGGAAGTGAGTCCGAAGACGACCTAAACCGAACCGTGGTGGGGGTTGGTCTGCTTAGCTGTTGCCAAGATGGTGCAGTTAACACAGATTAATCTCCAACACTCCAAACAGGCCTCGGCCTCCCTTCTTCTCCGCCTGAACAAAAGAGGGGAAGATGTTGTCCTTATCCAAGAGCCATGGATCAACAAATCTATCGTTCATGGACTAAGGGCTCCTGGATATACTCAACTATATGTTAAGGACAAAGGTGAACCCAGATCCTGCATATTAGTAAGAAGTAGCACTAATGTATTTTTACTCCCTGATTACAGCAATTGTGATGTAACCACTGCAAGATATCAAACCAGTGATAACACCTACTGGTTGGTATCAGCATATCTCGGCCATGACCAGCCTGGCTCTCCTCCAGGCGAATTAATGAAAAAGATTGTCGCTGCCGCAGTACGGCAGAAGATCTGCCTCATCATTGGATGTGACGCAAACGCGCATCATACAGTATGGGGAAGTACTGATATAAATGAAAGGGGTGAGTCACTTTTTGATTTTATTTTAAGTACTAACTTATAGTAAGTAATACTGGCAATGAACCAGCATTCATTACCAGAAATAGACAAGAAGTTCTAGATATAACTCTTGTCTCCGACTCGGTTCATCATAGGATCACTAATTGGAAAGTATCGACTGAACACTCCTTTTCGGATCATAGATACATTCAATTTGATCTTAATGAGGAACCTCCTAAGCAACCAATCTTCGGAAATTACCGGAAAACTGATTGGGAAAATATCAGGTAACTTTGAAAAAGTTTATTAAACCTGAACTTTTACAAAACCCTACAAACAAACATGATCTAGACAAAAAGGTCAATGATCTTACCACTGCCCTTAACCATTCACTGCAGAAATCCTGTCCTCTTATAAAAATAAGAGGAAAACAGAAACCACTGTGGTGGAGCTCGGGGCTAGAACCGCTCAGGAAAGAATGTAGAAAATTTTTCAACCGAGCTAAACAATCTAAAAGTTTAATAGACTGGGACTCCTACAAGGAATCCCTCAAAACTTATAAATATCAACTGAGGAAAAATAAAAGAGCTTCCTGGAGAAACTTCTGTGGAAAAATAGAAGATACTTCAGAAGCTTCTAGATTTAGAAAAATCCTCTCAAAAAGCCCGACCATGCCTAGCAGTCTGAAAACAGCTGACTCCTGGACAGAATCCTGAGAAGAAACGCTCAATCTGCTTCTGGACACTCACTTTCCAGGTAGCTCCAAGAACTTATGTAACTATGATTCCACAGAATCAGGTAGCATAATAACTAACACCCCCGATCTGATTACAAGGGAAAAACTAACTTGGGCCATTAACAGCTTTGACCCATACAAATCCCCTGGACCTGATGGTATAATTCCAGCCGAACTTCAAAAGGCCGCGGACATTATTATCCCTGTCCTCGAAGTAATTCTTATCGGCTGTATCACCTTGAACTATATCCCCACGCAGTGGTGAGAGGTCAAGGTTTTGTTTATACCCAAGGCTGGGAAATCATCCCACGTAAATCCGAAAGATCTCCGACCAATAAGTCTATCATCTTTCCTTCTTAAAACCTTAGAACGACTGATTGATATCCACCTGCGTATAGCTATATATCCAAAATTGCTATCTACAGCACAACACGCCTACTGTAAGGGAAAATCTGTAGAAACGGCCTTACATACCTTGGTTCGTACTATAGAATATTCCCTCCATCACAAAGAATTCACTCTGGTCGCTTTCCTCGACATAGAGGGCGCCTTCAATAACGTCAGCAACTCTGCAATTACAAAGGCACTGACGAAGCTCAAAGTAGATGGTTCTATAGTGGAGTTGATAAATCTAATGCTTAAAAGCAGGAGAATCAACTCTACTCTAGGAAACTTCTCTGCAAAGAGATCTGTCAGTAGAGGAACACCGCAAGGCGGAGTCCTATCCCCTCTTCTATGGAATCTAGTCGTCAATGAACTTCTAGTTGACCTAGATGCTGAGGGATTCAAAGTGATTGCATATGCAGATGACGTCTCCATTGCGGTATCCGGCAAATATGCTCACGTCCTTATGGATCTGATGCAAACCGCTCTAAACAAACTAGTAAAATGGGCGAGAAAAAGTGATCTAGGGGTCAACCCTCAGAAAACCAAACTCGTTCTCTTCACCAGGAAAAAACAAAATTCCTCAACTAACGACTCCATCAATAAATGGAATCCCACTTCAACTCTCCAATGAAGCTAGATATCTAGGTACTATCCTAGACAAAAAGCTAAACTGGAAAGCCAATAAAGAGGAAAGAATCAGGAAATCCACCGTAGCCCTGTTTTCCTGCAAAAAAGCCATTGGCACTAAATGGGGTTTCTCCCCCCAAATCACCCACTGGCTCTACACCGCGGTCATCAGACCAATACTCACATACGGAGTAGTGGTATGGTGGACCGCTCTGGTAAAAAGGACCTACTGCGATAATTTAAGCAAGGACCAACGAACAGCTTGGTTATGTATTAGCGGAGCACTGAGATCAACACCCTCAGCTGCCCTAAACATACTCCTTAATCTCATACCACTAGATATCTTCAGCAAACAAATGGCCGCCAGTGCAGCCATTCGTATGAGAGCTATCTCCCAATGGACCGATAACAACATCGGTCACGCTACAATCTTAAGTTTATTCAGATCAATCCCATGCCACTCCGACTACACCATCCCCCAATTGGTTTTTGATAATAAGTTCCAAGTCTCAATCCCACCAAGAATGGCCTGGGAAGACGAAGAACTTTTGAGAGATGATTCAATTCACTTCTATACAGATGGGTCAAAGACAGAAGAATGGGTCGGCTACGGAGTGTACTCAAACCGACTTAACGTTAGTCTCTCATTCCGCCTCCCTAACCATTGTAGCGTGTTCCAAGCGGAAATTCTGGCGATCAAAGAGGTCCTATCATGGCTAAAAAAAACGTGATATCCTCAACGAATATCCGGATTTTCTCTGACAGTCCAGCAGCCCTCAAATCACTCGGTGTCGTTTCCACGAACTCAGTAACCGCCCTTAACTGTCGCCTATCTCTTAAGGAGATGGCTGAACAGTTCAATATTCACCTTCTTTGGGTGCCGGGGCACAGAGATATCATGGGAAATTGCAAAGCCGATGAACTCACCAAAAAAGGAACCGTTCTACCGCTCTCAACCAGCAGGTTGAATATTGGTATACCAATCGCTACATGTAAACTTATGTTAAAGCAAGAGGCAATGGATAGAACAAATCATTGGTGGAACAGTATCACCACGTGTGTGGCAACAAAACAGTTATGGCCAGGACTAGATCCAAAACGCACAAGACATTTGCTATCCATAAACAGATTGCACTTTAGCTCCGTAATCAATGTCATCACCGGACATTGTCTGATAGGAAGACACGCCATAAGACTCGGCGTTCCCTCTAATGACTTCTGCAGAAGTTGACTAGATAAGGAGGAGGAAGAGACTATTCAACACCTCCTCTGCTCATGTCTTGCACTCTCCTTTAAAAGAAAACGGCATCTAGGAAAATATTTCCTCGATGATCTAAACGATCTTGCAAACACAGATATCCTCCATCTTTTTCGCTTTATCAAAAGCTCCTTATGGTTTTGTTAAGTGTGGTTCTTCCTCACTTAATTTCTTATGGTATCACAATGGACCTAATACTGGTCTAAGTGTGTCATTTGTTTTCCTGACAGCCATTTTAACCTAACCTAACCTTGCTGTAGTATGCCACCACTTTCTCTTCGCCATCATGCACTTGGAATAGTACCGCCCCGATTCCAACGTTGCTTGCATCTGCGTCGACGATGAATGTTTTGCCAGGTGTTGGATGTGCCAGCACTGGAGCGTTACAGAGGCGGTATTTGAGTTCCTGGAAAGATTTCTCACACTCACCTGCCCATTTAAACTGCTTCCCCTTTTCGGTGAGCTGATGCAAACTCTTTGCATTTCCAGCAAATTTCTTAACAAAACGTCGGTAATATGTGGCAAGACCGAGAAAGCTTCGGAGTTGATGTTGGTCCTGTGGTGTTGGCCAATTTTTGACGGAGTCAACTTTTTCAGGATCAGTCTTTACTTCTTGGGATGAGATGATGTGTCCCAAATACTTAACTTCGGTTTTGAAAAGTCCACGTTTTTCTGGATTCAGTTTAAGGTTAGCCTCTCGAAGTCTCTGAAACACGGCTTTTAGGTTCTTGCAATGTTGGTCAAATGTTTTCTCGTAAACAATGACGTCGTCCAAGTAGACTAGGCAAGCTTTCCACGTCAGTCCTTGAAGAACGCACTCCATCAAACGCTCGAATGTCGGAATGCCGGAGCGTTACATAGCCCAAACGGCATAACTTTAAACTGCCAGAGCCCATTACCTGTAGAAAACGCCGTCTTTTCCCGATCATCAGGGTGGATGTCAACTTGCCAATATCTACTCTTCAAGTCCAGCGTCGAAAACCACTGGGCTCACTCGTTGGCATCCAGGGTATCACTGATTCTGGGCAGGGGATAGCTGTCCTTCTTAGTCACATCATTCAGCCTTCGGTAGTCCACACAAAAACGAGTGCTTCCGTCTTTCTTTTTCACTAGCACCACTGGTGACGCCCAAGGACTTTTGGAATTTTCGATAAGACCGTCCTTCTTCATTGCTGTTATCATGTCCTCAACCTCACCTTGTTTGGTCAGTGGAAGGCGTCTTGCGGGTTGATGAATCGGTCTTGCATCTCCTGTGTTGATGCGATGCTGCACCAACTGTGTCCTACCATATTGTCCCTTTTGCGATGCGAAGATGTCAGTGTACTCTTGTAGGAGATTTTCAGCCATCCTTGTTTGTTGGTGATCAAGGTTGTATGAATTCAGTATTTTAGCTCTGATGGTTTTGAACTCCTCCGGAGTTATAGTTTTTCTCGGGGCTTCGTCTGTGATCTTCGTAATTGCTGCAACCGATTCGCAACGTCCAACGACTTCTCCTTTCTTCAACCTTACATCGTACGGTCTGGTGTTTAGTAATCGTACGGGGACCATTTTGTTTTTCGGTGCTACCAGTGTTTTCCCAATGATGCCGCCAGGAATTGATGAGTTAACACTAGATCGGCCAGTCGGATCTTAAGACTCACTTCTCCGTATACTACTGCTGCTTCTCCCGTTGCGGTTCTTAGATGGTAGCTATTGGTGTTATGAAGCCACGTCATCTTTACCAGGTCTCGACGTACTATGGATGCTGTGGCACCGGTGTTGATGGTAGCCACATGTTTGTTGCCGTTAATAGTAGTTTCCACAGGCAGTCCCAACATCTTGCTAGTCCACTACGCTGGTTCTATTGTATTTCAGCTCTTTGCCACGAGCACTCTTCGACTATGGCTTCTCTAAGTCGATGTACTCCATGAAAAGCTTGTTCTGCTGCTTCAATTGTCAATGCGAATGCTAAAGTTTCAGAAAAAGTACTTGTTCTAGCAGTTCGCACAGACCTCTGAAGATATATATAGGAAATGGCACGAACGAAGGACTCAACAGCAAGCTGGTTGATGATTTCTTCTCCAGCATCCGGGTATGCCAGGTGAACCAGTCTTTATTTTCACCTCTTTTCTGAACTCTGTTATTGAGTTGGACTCGGAAGACTTCTTTCAAGTGGCTATCGCCAAAGCGTTTATCTATAGCTGCCACGAGAGAACTGAAATCACCGCTCTTACCAGCTGGAACTGTTTGAAGTAATTCAGCTGCTGGTCCTCTAATAGCAAGAGTCAGTGCAATGTACTTGTCTTCGTCATCCCACCCATTTGTTGTCGCGGCTGCCTCAAATTGTCTCTTGTAGACTGGCCAAGAAGACTGTCCATCAAATGTTGGCGGTTTCATCTCCTTTTTCTTTGCAGACTCTCCATTAGATTCTCGAATTTTGATTATGCGGATCTGGTCTTATTCCTTGGTCAGAACAGAGAACTGTTTATCACATCGGCTTTCTACGATTTCGAAACGTTTCTCTACAACAGAAAGCTGTTTTTCCATACCTTCAACGCGTTCGTCAAGGGCAAACACATTTTTCTCAATGTTGCCCAATTTGCCTTCTAGAATGTTTTTCTGACCTTCCAAAACATCCTCTTGGGCCTCAAGTCTTTCGAGAATATTCTGTTGTTCCTTCTTTTGCTCGTTTCGTTGTTCTTCAACCAGCTTCTTTTTCTTGTTTCGTTGCTCTTCCAGATTCTTTTGTTGTACTTCGAGTCTTTCGAGAACATTCTGCTGTTCCTTCTTTTGATCGTTTCGTTGTTCTTCAATCAGCTTCTTTTGTTCGTTTCGTTGTTCTTCAATCAGCTTCTTTTGTTCGTTTCGTTGTGCTTCAAGTTGTTCCAGAACATTCTGCTTTTCCTTCTTTTGCTCATTTCTTTGTGCTTCATGTTGTTCGAGAACATTCTGCTGTTCCTTGTTTTGCTCGTTTCGTTGTTCTAACAAAAGTTTCACCATACTAGAAAAATCTACATTTTCACTTACTTCCTCTTCTTCCACTTCTGTTTCAAAAACAAAAGTGTTAACGTCTTCCCCTTGCTGTTCCAAATAGTTACGCAAGCGCAGGATGAGCTCATTTTTCGATCCCGCTCTAGAAAGATTTCGCTTACCTTACTCACTTTTAAGCTCAATGCAGTTGAGCTCTTCTAACAACTTACCCATTTTCACTGAATTTTACTCTCTTTTTTTTTACACTGTACTAGTCTTTTTTTTTATCAAATAAGTTTTATTTACACTCCTGACACCAATGTAACGTGCACTTAGTTCGAAAAATAGAACTTCACTTTTCAATTTATTTCAACCACTTTTATTCTTTATTTATACTTAATTCGATCTCAACTCGACTTTTGGACTATCACTTGTAGACAATTTACTCTTCACTTTATCACTCTATAATCAAAACTGCCCTCTGGTTGCCTCGGGCGGCCTATTTATATCGAATGACATTTCATCTAGAACTCTCCAGTAGTTTCAACATTGTCTCCACTCTCCACTACAACTGTCAAATATTTTTCCTCCTAGTTTATTTCTACACATACACTAGTGTTGCCACTTGTGTTTTCGTTTGAACGTTTTCGATTAGGAAATTGGTATTAAATGTTGGGTTCGCGTTACACTATCAAGGAAATCAGACAGTTTTGGTCTTTGCTTCACGCATAGAAGCATTACTAGCTTCCTTAAACGAATTGCAAATCTCAGAACAAGGAGATGAGCCCAGAGAAGTAATAGTAAGACTTAATGATCAGATATGAATGACGGCTTTTAAAAATGGTTTAACAGAACCATACAAATCATTAGTAATAGCCACAAGACCAACTAAACTTTCAGAAGCAATCCAGATTGCATTAGAGATAGAACCCAACCAATCTAGAATTGTCATGCCCTACAATAGAGGTAGATTTAACAATAGAAATAATTTTAGCAGAAGGAACAATAATTACTCAAGTCACAGTAATACATTTCAGAGCGTCAATAGAAATAATTTGAACCAACATAGGGGTTAATTCAATAATAGAGGACAAAACAGAATGCAAAGAAATAATAATAGGCAAAATGTTCAGGGAAACGGGTACGTCCCCGGACAACAAAACCCGGGGCAAGCGTTCAGAAGAAGATAATAAGAATAACAATTTCAGAAGAACATACAAATTTTGTAAGATTAAAGATTAAAGGTAGACTAGAGCCAATAAATTTTTTAATCGATACTGGAGCTGATATTTCCATAATAAAAATTAATGCAATAGGTAGCAATAGGATAGAATATAATAACAACTGCCAAATAAATGGCATATCAGAGAATTCATTATTAACCTTAGGCACTTCAAAAATTGAATTACTTATAGAAGATTTGAAATAAGAACAAACATTTAATATAGTAGATAAAAATATAAATTTAAGTACAGATGGAATACTAGGTAGAGACTTTTTATAACAATATAACTGTAAGATTGATTATGAACTATGTGTATGTGTATACTAATAATTCCATTAGATGGGGAAGAAATGGTTTTACCAATGAATATGAATACAAGAGACATTAAAAATGATATTAAAATTCCAGCAAGGACAGAGATAATTTATAAAGTAGATTTATACGTAAAAGAAGATAGCGTAATACATGGAAAAGAAATAAAAAAGGGAGTATTTTTAGCAAATTCATTAATACCAGCAATAGGAATCAAACATGTGAAAATACTAAATACGACTGATTCAGAAGTAACGCTTAAACATATCTCATTAGGAATAGAACCAATCTCGAGTTATGAAATATTACAATTTAAAAATAGTTTAGTAGATGAAGATCGATTTAAGAAAATAGAAAAGGAAATAAAAGAAGATAGTTTAGATGACAACGCTAAGACAGAAATACTTAAATTATGCAAGCAATTTCAAAATATATTTCACTTAGAAAATGAAATACTAACAAAAAATCCTAACTAATATTATAAATGTGAAAGTCCCTCTGTCTGTCCGGCTTTCTATGTTACCATCTCCCGCCCAAACTACCAAACTGATTGATATGAAATTTTGTACAGAGATAGTCTAGAACCAGAGGAAGGACATAGGCTATATATTTTTTCCCTAAATTCCCACGGGAACGGGAACGTATACGGGAATTTAGAAACTACAACACCGATTTCAAAAATTTTTCCACCGATAGAATGCTTTACTATCCCAAAGTAACATAAACTTTAATTCATCCACATATTCCTACGGGAACGGGAGTCCTTACTAATATAATAAGTGTGAATGAAGCTCTGTCTGTCCGTCGTTCTATGTTACCATCTTCCGCCCAAACTAATAAACCGATTTAAATGAAATTTTGTACAAAGATTGTTCTGAACTTAAGGACGGACATAGGCTTTATTTCATTCGAATATTCCCTCGGGAACCGGTCCTCACTATTATTATAAATGCAAAAGTAGCTCTGTGTGATCACCTTTCTATGTTACCATCTCCCGCCCAAACTAATAAACCGATTTAAATGAAATTTTGTACAAAGATTGCTCAGAACCTTAGAAAGGACATAGGCTATATATTTTATCCCTATATTCCCACGGGAACGAAAACGTATTCGGGAACTTAGAAACTACAACACCGATTTCAAAAATTTTTCCACCGTTAGAATGCTACACTATTCCTGAGTAACATAAACTTTAATTCATCCACATATTCCTACGGGAACGGGAGTCCTTACTAATATAATAAGTTTGAAAGAAGCTCTGTCTGTCCGTCGTTCTATGTTACCATCTCCCGCCCAAACTAATAAACCGTTAGAATGCTACAATATCCCTGAGTAACATAAACTTTAATTCATCCACATATTCCTACGGGAACGGGAGTCCTTACTAATATAATAAGTGTGAAAGAAGCTCTGTCTGTCCGTCGTTCTATGTTACCATTTAACGCCCAAACTAATAAACCGATTTAAATGAAATTTTTTACAAAGATTGTTCAGAACCTGAGGAAGGACATAGGCTATATATTTTTTTTCCTATATTCCCACGGGAGCAGGAACGTTTACGGGAACTTAGACACTACAGCACCGATTCAAAAAACTCTTCCACCGTTGGAACGCTCCATAATCCCCGAGCAACATTAACTTTTACTCATCCCCATATTCCTTACGGGAACGGTCACCATATTTCCACGGGAACGGAGTCTTTACTAAAATTATAAGTACGAAGTTAAATCTGTCTATCTATTTCCCTTTGTTACCATTAGCCACCCAAACTATTGAACCTATTTATATGAATTTTGGTACAGAGACAGTCCAGAACCTGAGGATGGACAAATATGTTAAGCAATATGTTTTATTCGTGTATTCCCATGGGAACGGGAACTTGGAATTTTCAAAAAATGTCCACTGTTAGAATACTACACTATTTTCGAGAAATATAAGCTATAAGTCATCCTCCGGATACGGCCCTCATATTCCTACGGGAATGGAAGACTTTAGTATCAGTATGAATCCGAAATTAGCTCTGTCTGTCTGTTTTTCTTTGTTTATATTTACCGCCCAAACTATTGAACCTATTTATATGAATGAGACAGCCTAGAACCCGAAGGTGGACATCCCTACTAATATTACAAATTTTAAACGTTTTGATTCCCCGTTTTCCTTTAATTCCCATTGATTGGTCATTATAAATAAGTCTCAGGCGCTTTAAGTTGCAGGTGTTCGTTTAGAAAATAATCCCATGGCAACTTTATGTGGCAGGATCACGTGTATCAATCCCACAAAACATTTTTATTTCGCAAAAAATGGAAAAAATTAGAACGTCGTGTGCAAACATATACTTAAATAAAAAAATATAACAATCGTTTACTAAAACGCATGAATGTGTCTTATTTCCAAAATAAGTAACCTAAAAAATAAGAATGCTGACGAAAGCCACTATTCCACGCGGACGAAGTCGCGGGTACAGCTAGTAATTTTTATAAACAGAAAATAACAACTATAGATAAAACACCAGTAAACATAAAAAATTACAGACTTCCGCATGCTAATTTGAATGAAATCAAAAACCAAGTTGAAAAGTTGATAGATGAAGATAAAGTTGAACCATCTATAAGTCCTTATAATTTGTTAATAGTTCCAACAAAGGACAAGGAAGGTAACAAAAAATGGAGATAAGTAGTTGATTTTAGGTCTTTGAACAAAAAAGTAGTTGATGATAAATTCCCACTAACTCGTTTGGAAGACGTATAAGATAAATTAGGAAAAGCGAAATATTTTTCAACTTTGGATATGACAATTTCATTTCACCAAATTCCATTACATCCGAAATCCAGACCATTAACAGCATTTTCTACGGACACTGGTCACTTTCAATTCAAAAGATTACCTTTTGGATTAAAAATTTCAACAAACAGAGAATGTTATCAATTGCACTTAGTGGACTGCAAGCATCTGCATTTCTATACGTAGATGATATAATAATTTTTGGATAAAATCTTAGAGAGCATAATAACAATCTAACAGAAGTTCTTAAATGCTTACGTAAATATAATTTAAAACTAAACCCAAGCAAATGTAATTTTCTACGTCCAGAAGTAGTTTATCTTGGACATTTAATAACTGCAAAAGGTGTAACTACAGACCCAGATAAATACAATGTTATTAAAGAATATCCTAAACCGGATAACGTAGATGAAGTTCGAAGATTCGTAGCTTTCTGTAATTACTATAGACGTTTCATACAAGATTTTGCAGAGATTGCAAAACCACTAAATCAATTATTAAAGAAAAATCAGATATTTAGCTGGACACAAAATTGTCAAACAACATTTGAAACACTTAAATCAAATTTTATGTCACCACCTATCTTACCCAAATTTTTCAAAACCATTCATACTAACAACAGATGCATCATTCTTCATGCATCAAACTGTGCAATAGGAGATATTTTATCTCAAGGAGAAGTAGGTAATAATAAGCCCATTGCATATGCAAGTAAAGCATTGAACAAATACGAACTAAATAAATCAGTAATAGAGAAAGAATTACTTGGTATTCATTGGGGAATTAATCATTTTAGACCTTATCTGTATGGAAGAAGATTTATTGTTTACACAGATCACAGACCATTAGTTAGTTTATTTACACATAAGAACCCTTCATCTAAATTAACTAGAATTAGAGTTGATTTAATAAATTACGATTTTGACATAGCAAGGAAAGATGAATACGAATGCTGATGCATTATCCAGAATAAAAATAAGTTCAGAAAAATTAAAAAAAGATGATGTCAAAAATAAGCATAAATTTCCTAACTAGAGCAATGAAGCTGAGAAATATAGAAAACACTAGTTTTGTGTTTTGTTTGTTTGGTGAAATATTGTGGTTAAGAGGCACAAGAAAATGGCTTTAACAACAAAAAGAGATCTAAGTGCACAGGAAAAGGAAAAAATAATCAAATCGGTGGAAACTTTTCAAGAAAATTTTAAAAATAAATCGGCTGCTGTAAAGCACACTGCAAGAGTTTTTTGTGTAGCAGATCGAACTGTTTACAGGGCCTTAAATGAAAAAGAAAACAAGGGCCACAATTCACCGCCTAAGAAGAAAAATAAGTGCGGTCTGAAAAAAATTACCGATGACTTCGATAAATGCGCCATTAGACATTTAGTACATCACTTCTTTATGAATAATGAAATCCCTACACTTGACAAAATATTGGCGGAGGTGCGATTGAGTCCAAACATATCCACAATAAGCAGGTCAACCCTCCACACGATTTTAAAGAAGGATCTTGGATTCAAATTTGTCAAACGTCAGCAGAAAAGTATTCTGTTGGAGAGAAGTGACATTGTTTCGTGGAGACGGAAATACCTGCGACAAATAAAAAAATATAGAGAAGAAGAAAAGAAAATATATTTCACTGACGAAACTTGGATTAATGAAGGGCATACTCGTCAACATGTTTGGATTGACCCGAATATAAAAACACCACGCCAGGCATTTGTTGAAGGCCTATCAACGGGATTAAAAGCACCATCGGGAAAAGGAAAAAGATTGATCATAAGCCACATTGGAAGTTCTACTGGCTTCCTCAGAGATGGGCTTTTAAGTTTTGTTTCAAATAAGAGCGGTGACTACCACGAGGATATGAACTCAGAAGTCTACGAAAAATGGTTTAAGAGTATTTTGCCAGGATTGGAACCCAACTCCGTCATCGTATTGGACAATGCTTCATACCATTCCAGAAAACAAAATAAGGCGCCTTCAACCTCAACGAAAAAAGTAGACATAAGAAATTGGTTGAGAAGCAATGCCATAAGTTTCGAAGACGATATGGTGAAAGCAGAGTTGTTGGAAATCGTCAAACGAAGAAAATCCAATTATGAAAGGTATGTTGTTGACGAATTGGCTCAAGCCGCGGGACATAAAGTGCTTCGTTTACCGCCTTATCACTGTGAACTCAACCCAATGGAATTGGTTTGGGCTCAGGTGAAAGGATGTGTAGCAAGCCGAAACAAAACATTTGAAATGTCCGAAATCAAGGAGTTATTAACAATAGCACTTGATAATGTTGACAACGTCAAGTGGGATAACTGTGTGCAACACGTTATAAATATTGTTGAGCCGAAAATGTGGGCGATGGATGTTTTCACCGAAGAAGCCACAGAAAGGCTAGTTATAAATCTGAACGAAGATAGTAGCACTAGCAACTACTCGTCAGATTGTAATTAAGATCTTTTTCTATATTGAATAGATGTAAGTATCCAATTATTTAAATTAAAATTATTTTATAATGTTTTTGTTATGAAATGTATATTTTTATATTGTTAAATAGATTATTTTTAAATAAATGAAGTTATATTTATTTTTTGTTATTTATGTTGTTTTTGTTAAAAAAGGATTAGGCCTACTGGGGATACCTTTTAAAAAAAAACGCACCTATAATCTTACCTCATGGTGGTGTGGAAAAAGATGATCAAATTTTTGTTTAAATCGTAATTGTGAAATTAAAAAGCAAAAGTGGTAGCGCTCGTACTTTTCTCTCTCATTTTGAAGCGATTTAGTATGATTTTTTATACATGCTATGGGAACGCTGAAAGAGCTTTCACGTGTGATAGACTTATGCAATATGTTGCAGCCAAAGTGAGATGCCAACGTCCTATCTTCCCTGTACTGACAATCTTTGTTGGACAGAGTATAGAAAAGACGCAGTAACTATACAAAAACAAGTTGAAAATACGATTATATTACCTCTGTTGGAAGCAATATCCAAATTAAAATTGTGTGAAATTGATAACAAAAAAGTACAAAATCTTGCAAACGAATATAAAGATATTTTCCATGACTTAGGTACTGAGTATAAGTTGCAAACATTATTACAAATTCGAGATTTGTATCAGAAACCAAGAGAATTGGACATTAACAGAGAAAGGAGGTGGTGCATACTTGGGCCTAGGGCGTACACCTATGAGACTAGTACCAAATGAAAGCTTACGTTCAGCCGAATCAGCATGCCAAATATTTTTGAATTCGGTCTTGGTGATTTTAAGATAATTAGCCTTGAAGTTGAGCGCCGGAAATGGGAAAAATCTGACATTTCTGCAAATAATTACGTAGGTATATCTCCAAAAGCATAGCACATAGGACAATGATTTTAGTATCATATGAAAGATCATAAAAATATCTTTCATTTCATTTAAAATACAGTTTTCAAAATGCCTTATATTTCGAAAAAAAAACTGACCTAAAATTTGATTGAAATGAAATATTTTCGTTGACGTTTGCCAGCCAATATCTCAAAAAAATCAGAGATGACCTATAATTTTTTTTTCACCACTTTAATCCTTAATTGGTAAGCTTTAGTTTGATATATAATTACGCTATCATACATAAAGCATATCACGTACATTATACACAACTCCTAAAAAAAAATTAAACAAAAAATATGTTCCACAGCAAATGCATTTTTTCATTTAATTTTTCGCAGCTCCCACTTTGTCTTTTACTAAACATAAAAACAAAATACATACATTTTAATGCTGCAAATGAGAAAAAAAAGACTAATCTTCGTTTAGATCTATCAAAATACCATCCAAAAACAAAGCTGGTGCTATATTCATTGCTTCCTGGTGTCCTGCGTAACCCAAATACCATAAAATACTCATGACATGAGCGCAACAACCAACAGTCCTCATTCCAACGAGACAGTTACAACAGTAAGCTTTTATTGCGTTCGAACTATGTGCTACGTTTGCATCGCTATTCACCAAGATGTAAGTGAGATACACTTTTCTACTTACATGCCTGGATTTGATTCGCCCTCGCAATAAAAAGTTATTGTTGCCTATAAGACTATTATGAGCAGTAGCGGTAATTCGCATCCGATCTTCGCAGACTTCGATTGTATAGGTTCCCTGGTCTTTTAAATGTTCACCACAGTAAAATCGAGCCTGGTTTATTTGGTAATTCCCCAATGATATCATACGAAGTTCTTGAATAGTGAGTTGTGGGAAATTACTTAAATTCGGGATATTACCATCGATGCGGCTGAACATGGCTCTGGTTCTGTTAAGATTATTTTCTCTTACAAAGGCACCTAAATAATTAAGAGTATTAAAACGATTTAAAGCCAGTTCTAGCAGAACGTTAGCATCAGCACTTTCTTAAATGGTTGGATGAAACTTATTAAGAATTGCAGCTGCAACTTTGAAGTCGTCCATCAAATGACCAGCAGCTAGATTCAAAAAATCTTGCCGAAATAATTTAAAAACCCTTTTAAATCGTCCGTTCACGACTTCAACGACCCATCTGACCATAGTTACACACCTGGATCTATAAGCCTGCTCTGTGGTAAGTTGAAAGTTGCCTTCAGCAACGGATTCAGCCATGTAAGTCTTATATCCTTGAGATTCAAGATGTGGGATTGCGTCTCTGAATCCTCTGTCCAAAATAAAAACATCGTTTTGTCTAAAGTATTGCCTGAACGTTCCATAATCGTCTCTGAAAAGATGTTTCATTATGTTAGCATCAGATACAGTTGCAGCATAAGGACCTATAACGTCCAGGATATACCCATCACAGCATGTGATCACAAAAGGCTTAACCAGATTTTGATACTTATGTAGGCTGTATGATTGTTTCTGGAAGCCGTAGTTTGAACTTTTTTGAAGGTACACATATGTTCCATCGCAAATGACTATAGATGGACGATCATTTTCATTTAAATTGAAACTAACCTGATTAATTGGTAACAGTTGATTCAAGATAGACCGCTGAAGACAGTTAAGAGGTACGTTGCGGCTTCTGCGAGATCTTAACGAAGATCCACAGCAAAGGCAAATTCTTAAATGTCCATACTCGCGATTGGGATTAGGGTGATTTGTTGATTCCTTTCAATAATTCGATAACAATTCAAGCATACCAAATCTGACTCAGATATCTTTAATTTAAATAAGATATATAAAAAACAAAAAAAAAATAAACACTGCAACTCACTTCATCTGGTGTTATCCAGGAGGCTAAAACTAACCGCATTTCATGGCTTTGAATACTTCGATATTGAATCAAGTTATTCAAGCGAACTCTACAATTTGCACAGTTATTAGCATTACTCATTTTCACACTTTTTAATTCAAAACACTTTTTTCTTAAATCTGGAGCGCTGCTACAATTTTTCTCAATTTTTCTCTCGTTAATGGAGTACAACACCTGAAGACCGCGAAATTGTGAATTACTTGTTTTTGTGTCACTACATAATTTACTCACAAGCCAACAATCAGTTATCAATGAATTAGGCCTAACGGTCGCGGACTTGTATGCTTAAGCTTAGTACCTAGCAACCAGTTTTTTTAGATTTGTTTTTGGATGGTATTTTGATATAGATCTAAACAAAGATTAGTCTTTTTTTTCTTATTTGCAGCATTAAAATGTATTTTGTTTTTATGTTTAGTAAAAAACAAAGTAGGAACTGCGAAAAATTAAATGAAAAAATGCATTTGCTGTGGAACATATTTTTTGTTTAATTTTTTTTAGGAATTGTGTATAATGTACGTGATATGCTTTATGTATGATAGCGTAATTATATATCAAATTAAAGCTCACCAATAAAGGATTAAAGTAGTGCAAAAAAAATTATAGGTCATCTCTGATTTTTTCGAGATATTGGCTGGCAAACGTCAACGAAAATGTTTCTTTTCAAACATTTTTTAGGTCTGTTTTTTCGAAATATAAGGCATTTTGAAAACTGTATTTTGAATGAAATGAAAGATATTTTTATGATCTTTCATATGATATAAAAATCATTGTCCTACGTGCTATGCTTTTTGCGATATACGTAATTATTTGCAGAAATGTCAGATTTTTCCCATTTCCGGCGCTCAACTTCAAGGCTAATTATCTTAAAATCACCAAGACCGAATTCAAAAATATTTGGCATGCTGATTGGGCTGAACGTAAGCTTTCATTTGGTACTAGTCTCATAGGTGTACGCCCTGGGCCCAGGCTCCATAGAAATATGCACCACCTCCTTTGTCATGTTATGAAAAATGGAGAAAGCAATTTAGAGGAAAAAGTTCAAAAAGGTATTCTAATGGATATGAAATTTCAATTTCGCAAAATTTTTGAAAAACCAGAGAACCAAGATGTGCTAACAAAATTTTTGGAGGAACAAAATCAGGCAACAGATATTAGTTACTTTAAGCATGGAAAATTATGGCAACAAAAGAAAGCAATGTATAAAAATAGAAACTTGGTTCTATTCTATTTGCAGACGATTTTGAAGTTAATAATCCACTTGGGTCCCATAGCGGAGTTCATAAAATAACAGGAGTGTATTTTTCTATTCCTATATTTGAAAACTAGCTGAGCCGCCCGGCTTTGCTCGGGTCTGTAGTCTTAAGGTTCCCGTTCTCATTTTTCCTCTTCCGTGGGAATTTGGGGATGAAATATAATCTTTCTTTTTGTGGGACTATGTGGCATCCTAATACTGAAAGAATTTTTAAAAACTGTCCAGTATTTCCTAAGTTTCCGTTCCCAACCCATTCCTGTTGAATTCTTCCGTCCCCGTGGGAATATGTGAATAAAATATAAATCTATGTCACTGGGGGATAATGTAACATCCTATAGAGTTGAAAGAATTTTTGAAATCGGTCAAGTAACTTTAAGGTTCCTGTTCTAGATCCCGTTTCTGTTCCTGTGGGATTATAGGGATGAAATATAATTTAAGTTACTGATGGAGGGAGATAATGTAGCACCCCTAGTGCTGAAAGAATTTTTGAAATCTGTGGAGTAGTTTCTAATTTTCCGTTCCCAACCCCGTTCCTGTGGGAATATGCGGATCATATGTTCCTTGACAGGAACCATCTCTGGACTAAACTATGTCTACCCTGAAAATTTCATAAAAATCCGTTGGGTGGTTTAGGAGTTTACCCCGGACATACATACATACATACATACATCCTTTTTTATATAAGATAGATTATTTTAAGATCAGTGATATTTATCTGGCTGCTTTAATTAAGGCTCAAGATATAAAGACACACGGAAATGATCTGACTATTTATAACCTTGTTGAAGAAATTATTTCATTAGAAGTGCAAGGCATTGAACTTATTTTAAATAACAAGAAAACAAAGATTTTCCTTATAATGGGTATAATCTTAGGTGATAATTTAGGACTTAACCAAATTCTAGAATTTAGTAAGTCTTTCTCATCTAACCACTACTGCAGATTTTGCTTAGCACCAAATGAAGTTACCAAAGTAATGTGCCAAGAGGATACAACTTTGATTAGAACTGAAGAAAATTATAAGTCCAATTTAACTGACGATTTTTCTTCCACAGGGGTTTACAAATACTCAATTTTAAATAAAATCCCTTCTTTTCATGTTGTCACAAACTTTTCTGTTGATCTTATGCATGATGTGTTCGAGGATGTTGCACATTATAACATGACTCATATAATAGAATATTATATTAAGAACAAAGTATTTACGTTAGACGAACTCAATCAATATAAGTTAACATTCTCTTATGGTGATACTGAAAAAGGTAATGTTTTTAAGGATATTACTCCATTACACTTGAAAAGAAAAAGATTAAATACTTCAGCAAGAGAAATGTGGACATTTGTTCATCATTTTCCTGTGATGATTGGTCACTTAATACCGGTCAATGACAAAGTATGGGAATTCGTTGTTATTTTTATAAAAATAATTGGTATACTGCTTTTACCATACTGCAGTGAAAAGACAATATATGAACTCAAACAACTCATTGAGAAACACAACATGTTGTATCAAAAATTATTTGGTGATAATCTAAAACCACAATCTTGTCCGCTACCCACGGATTATGCAGTACTCTGGAATGCCAAGATATTATTGGTCATTTTTGTTCGAAGCAAAACACCAGGAGCTGAAATCGTATGGGAGAGCTACATCTAGCCGCAGAAATATATTACTTTCAATAGCAATGAACTTCCAATTCGAGTTTGCTTATAAAACAACATCCACCAGAGAAAATTGTCTTCAATATTTACACCATGATATATCTTCGCCTTTGGAAAACACAAACTGTTCAAACTCCAAGATTTATTAAAAGTTAATTCAAAACATTTTCAAAGAGTTTAATATCTAGGAACAGTCTATAAAAATGGTCATTATTTATCTATTACAAGTGAATTTAACGTGAAATTCTTTTTGATAAAAAGATTAATTGTAAATGAAGACAACAAGCTATTCGTGCTATGTCAAGAAATACCATCGGTATTTAATGATCACTACATGTCATTTGAAAAAGCTGAGCCAAGTGAAGAAATATTTTCAATTAAATCTATTAAGGAATATTATGGACCTCCTGTTAATTCCCATAAAATTTTAGGTGGGGCTGAATTCATTCGAAAAAAAAACATTTTTTTTCCTTAGATACTTCAAAATGAATCAACAAAATCCAATCAGTTCTACAAGTGGACTTCAAGAATTGACCACCCTACCGACCATACAAGTTCCACCCAACAAAACTTCATAATTTGAATTTAGACACGAATCCTCAGTCAGATTCAGCAGTTATAGTTCTTAATTCAGAAGGCCATCTATCATATCTCGAACCTAATGAACAAAATTTTAACATAACAGTTGAAAATATTGACAATGACCTTTTTTTAACTGAACCCGAAAACCATGATGACATATCCTATTTGTTGAAATTGTGGGGACTCTATGATAAACTATATACGTTTTTGAAAGGTAAAATTTCCTACATTTTAATAAATACATCTTATCCATATTTTAAACAACAGAAAAGAATATCAACATTGAGGGGTTAAAATGCATGAAGGAACGACATATTGATCAACTTTTTTTTATGAATTTTACGACTTCAATACAAAAATGATTTATTTATTTATTCATCAAGCAGACTATATAATAGGTTACTAATATATATTCTTATAGACTAATTGAGAATATGAAGCTGCATGCTTTGCTTTATAATTAGATAAATACTTACAGACTAACCACCAGGATAAAGAATAATTAATTGATACATCACATTTTTTTTAAATACGTCTCGACTAATATTATTTAGAAAGTCAATATGACTGCTTACTAGATTTGCTTGTTTCAAGCACCGTGTTATCGGTTCATTGAGTCCATAGTTTACTCTATGAAAAGGTTTAAAAAATAATCTATGTACTCGCAGCCCTCTTATAGGAACATTTATTTTTACCAACGAAAGTAGAAAGGAGCAATCAATTCGATGAGCAAGAATATCGCGAATAAAAACTATCTCACAGTATCGTCTTCGAGTTTTAAGTTGTTGAAGGTCAAGAAGGTTACATCTTGTACCATAAGAAGGCATTCGAATATTCCAATTAAGCCTATATATTGCTGTTCTAGTAAAACGTTTTTGGATGCTTTCAACTCGATTAGAATGAACAGAATAGTATGGGTTCCATACCACACAACCATATTCAAGTACGGGCCTAACATAGCAGTAATATAACGCCTTGAGAGTGAAAGGATCCGAGAATTCTTTGGAATTTCGGGATATAAAACCTAGTAAAGAGCTAGCTTTAGCTACAATAAAGTCGATATGCAAAGAAAAAGTTAGTTTGGAATCAAAGATGACTCCTAAATCCTTTTTTATGGAAACCATTTGAAGATTGATTCCGTTTATTGAATAGATAAAATCTGACAGTTCAAAGCCACGACGAAAGGTTATATAATCACAATTAGACACGTTAAGATGTAATTGGTGTGCAGAACACCAGCAAAGTATCTAAATCGTTTTGAAGTAGAACTCGATCAGATGCCGTTCTAATACATTTTAGTAACTTGATATCATCTGCAAACATAAGACAGAGAGACGATTCAATGGTTTGAGGGATATCATTAACAAAAAGAAGAAAGAGCAAAGGTCCTAGGTGGCTTCCTTGAGGAACACCAGAGGTGACAGATATTGGAAGAGATATAGCTGAATTTAAGTTGACGTATTGGGTTCGACCTACCAGATATGATTCTAACCATAGCAGGAAGCTCGAATGAAAGCCTAATGCAGATAGTTTAGCTACTAAGATATAGTGATTAACTCTGTCAAAGGCTTTAGAGAAATCTGTGTAGATAACATCAGACTGAAAACCACACTCAAGGTTACTTATAACCTCATTACAAAGAATTGTTAAATTAGTAACTGTAGATCTTCCAGAGACGAAACCATGTTGAAACGGGGAAATGATATCTTTGGTCATGAAAGTCAATTTGCTGTAAACGATTTTTTCAAATAACTTCGGAATGGTTGAAATTTTACTTAAAGGACGATAATTGGTGACATCTTGCTTTTGTGGATTTTTGAGTCTAAGCTAGGAATATGGCAAAATGAAAATGTAAGTGGAGCGAAATGCTGCAAGTTTTCAACTTTGGTACGTGTTGACCATTGTTGTTGAATATTTATTAGTTTCCTATGGGCTCTAGGTCAGCTATCAGAAAAAAAATTAGTTTCACTTATCTGAATCAGCTGGCCTACAGCCCATAGAAAACTAATAAAGCTTTGAATTTTAAAAACATATTTTTATTTTAGCAGGGATTTTTTCTTTTAAGCCCAAAACCTCGAAACAGACGAACCGAACAACTGGCAGTGGAAGAATGTCGTCCACAAAATTGTTCAGTTCTTCACAGAGAATGAAAAGAAAATGACTGTTAATAAATGCGAGTCCTTGGCTGAAGAAATAATTAAATTATTTACCACTGAAAACATGGTAAGCTAACTGCAATATACCAAGTATTGTAGTGATTTTTATTACATTTATTTTTTAATTTAACAATTTTAAATGCACAGAGTTCCTATTTTATACGAGGAAAAAACAAAATTCCGCCAAAGGGTAAGCTTTATGATAGGTATAGGGGTCAACGTAGGTCTCTTTCGAAAATAAACAAAAATGACCAATCGTGTTCGAAAAGATTAAAGCTTGATCATGCCTTCAACGAAGATTGCGATAAAGGTAAAAGTTTTTAAAAATCATGGTAAATAAGTACAATGCAAATGATTTATGTTTATTTTAAAAATTGCACAGAATCACTAAGCAAAGCTGAGTTGCAGAGCATCTGTGATGAGCTTAAACAGAACCGGAACTGGGACACAGTGATTAAACAATGGGAAAACACTACCGGATTCAGACGAAAAATGATTGATGAGAGTAATGATGTTGATATATAAAAAATTCTTCAAGAGTGGCCCTTATACAAATACTCACGTGCTGCAGATCTGGTAAAAAAATTTAATCTTTGAAACTTTCTGAGAGGTAGTTCATGAAAACTTAAATTTATTGAAGCAACGAGCAACATTAAAAAAATATATAAATTAATCTAACGAATACTTGCAATTAAAACAATTTTATTTAAACTTAAAATACTAATATAAAAATTTACAAGAGCAGTGACTGATCTACTTCGTGTTCTAATTATAACTGCTGAAATCCTTCCTCTTCCTCTCCTCAGCTGTTGTGCGTTCTCGTTCTTCTTAGGGGTTGGTTTGTTTAGGATAGTGAATATGATAATAATTAGTCCTTCCTGGAATTGGTCGAACCTAATGTGCCAGATGTCGTTTCTCTTATTGTTGGTTTAGGATATCGTTAAACTGTTTCTCGGTTTAACGATCGGTTTTATGGTAGGTCTGCATCCCTTAGATTTGCGTTGCCTGGATGCTATTTATGGAACGTGGGAACTAGAATATTAACTCCCCCTTTTCTTTAAAAAGCGCGCCCCGCAGCTTCACTTTGCCGTACAAGCATTTCTATTCTGTCGTCTCTCTGGTTAAGATGTTGTTCTGGAGTAAGCTTAGGAGTTCTTCTTCTGTAAAGAATAACTATAAATGTTGTAGCGAGGACCGTGAATGAGACAAGTCCAAAAGCAGAGATAAAAGGGCTTTTAGTTGCTTCAATGTGTAAGGATTCTAATAAGTTTATATTATCAAACTTTAGTTGCTCGTCAAGTGATTCGATATATTGGCCAATTTCATATTTGGCTATTGTGTAGGTCTTCTGGTAATTCTGGATCAGGCGTGTAGGATTCTCGTATGATATTCCATCAATAACAGTGTTATTTTCAAAATTCACTAGGTAGACACCCTTTAAAGTTTCGTTGTCCACGGTGTGTTCGCCGGATAGGAGAATGGTTCCATCTTTAATTAATTCTAAGTCTATATTCTTTTCCTTAATTTTATTACATACTGTTTTTTGGTTGTTTAGTAGTTCTGATAGACATGTTTTATTTTGATTTGTTTCGCAGAACGTATACTTTAACTCATGTTTGCAGTTTTGTACATTCGTGAATGTTTTGTCACATTTGGCAATCTCTTTACTTAAAATTAGTTTCCCATCTTTCTGGCTTATGGCCCTACTTTCGTATATCTTACAATTTTTGTGAATGATGGGGTATTTAATATAAATTATAATAATTCCATTTTTTGTAAGATTTTAAATTTAGAAACATCGATTAAGTCACTAATAGTAAAAGTTTTAATTAATTCATTTTTTACAATTTTGTTTATATCATCAATATTCAAGATAGCTGGATTCAAAATATTTAACTTAGCTAGAGTGAGTGTGTTCATAAAATTTTGAAGCTCAAAGATAATTAATTTACATTTTGCGGAAATAAGCTCACTTTTAATTGTATGTTTTACAGATTGTATTGCTTCGAACAGTTTAGAATTGGTTACAAATTGTTTATTGTTGTTTATTATAAGATCGTTAAATTTATTCTCTACCATAATCTCATCATCATGGTCTGGGGTACCAGCTATCCATTTCCATATAGTTCCTATTGTTTCAATTGCTCGTTTAGAGCGAGAAACCATAAGTTGGTCTAAAAGCGTTTGTATAATATTGAAATCGCTGTTATGTGTGTTATCTTTCGGTGAGTCAGCATAGATTGTACTTTCGTAATATTGTTCCAATGATTCTTTGGTTCTGTCAAGAAAATCTTGAAAATGAGTCAAGTTAGTCACGTGGAAGATGTTTGAAGTATTTTGATATAGAAGTGCGCAGGGGCGTAGCGAGGCTCCAAGCCTTGGGGGGGTGAATTTTAATGAAATGCCGACTAGTCTTCAGAATTTGCCGACTGCATCAAAAAATAAATCTATATACATATATAAAATAGGATGTATGTATGTTTGTATTTATGTCCGTTATAGACTGGTTTCTTATGAGATCTTCAGGGTAGACATAGTTCAAACCAGAGATGGTTCCTTTCAAGGTTTTATCTCCATACTCCCACAGGAATGGGGTTGGGAACGGAAACCTAGAAACTACTGAACAGATTTCAAAAATTCTTTCGCCATTGCGATGTCACATAGTCCCACAGTAAAAAAAACTTATATTTTATACCCATATTCCTACGGAAGCGGAAGAACGAGAAAGGGAACCTTAAAACTACAGACTCGAGCAACACCGGTGGCTCAGCTAATAAATAAATAAAACTATTTAAAAACGTAAGAGTGTTCATTTTACAGAAATTCATTTATTAACATAAAATCAGTTTATAATTGCAATATACCTAACGATATAACAACAAAAAAATTAAAAGTATTTATAAGAAATAATATTACAATATAGTATTTGGTATGAGAAAGAGTACATATTCTTTGATTTTAGTCTTTATAAATTTTATCATTATTCAAAAAAAAGTTCATCAATTGGAATTTAAACTCCAACTCTCCGGTGTTTTATTAATGCCCATTTTTTGAAGACCTCACTAGGTTGAATACTATCAACGACATCCTTTGAGGAATACAGAAGCATTAATGAATTTAGCCTATCACTACCCATCGTCGTACGCAAATAATTAAGAACTATTTGAAGTTTACTAAATGACCGCTCACAAGAAGCCGACGTCACAGGAGCAGTTAACATGTAGCAAACTAGTTTTAAGGCTAACGGAATCACATATCTTAATTTGAATACCTCTTTGACAATATCATCGAAATTAGAACATTTCTCACAAGTAAAAAGAAGAATTTGCAGTTCCGATAAATAGCAGTCCACATCTTCTTTAAAAAAAAATGGATCTAATTCTATGATAGCTTTGACTAGTTCTATGTTGGCATTTGCTCTGGAAGCGGGTATTTTAAAAAATTTTAAAAAAGGTTCAGAAATGGTAAAATTATCTGTTAGATTATCTTTAACGTGCGAAATAAAAGTTTGAAGAACCATTTTGAACTCTTTTCTATAAAATGTTTCTAGATCAAATACAAAAGCAGTTTCAGAATTTTCATCAATTCTCTTTGGTAACCGACGCGTTCTATGATGTTTTAAAAAATCGTTTTCGGGACTTATCTTTAGTTTTTCAGCAGATGAAGAAGAACTTTTTATCAAAGCATTTAATTGAATGTCATCATCGTTCATTTCTTGAAATAACTCCAATGTGCTTCGAATCAGTCATGAAGCGTCAAAAACGTTTAACTCTTCCACCTTTCAAATTTTTAACTTTAAACCAATAAAAGTCAACAAATGAATTTTTGTTTGCCAAATTCGCACAAAAACGCAAAAAATGTTTGTTAAAAACCCAAAGCAATTGCATAGAGTGGAAAATAAAAATATTCCGTAGTGAAATTAATGCAGGTAAACAATTTTTTTTGTTCGTTTTTTGTTAGTTCAGAAATGTCAAAAATAGGCCCGTTCACGAAGGTAACAAGGAATTTCTCTTGTATATTTTTGACTCTGTTTACATGCTGGGGTTGAATTCATATGAGATTGTGATTAATATGTGAGTTGGAAAAAATATTTTGTTACTTGTTTCAAACGAATTAAACTATTAATAATAAAAAAATAAAACCATATTTATGGAATACTTAACAATTACCATTTAATCAACAATCTTTCCAATGAAATCTGTGAAACAGAAAATTATATGTGATTTTCCATTTGCCATTTTTCATTTTCATAATTGAATTTTTTCACCGACTCATACGGCAATGAAAAGAAATTTATCATATGAAAAAAATTTGACATTTGAAGTTGGATTTTCACTAATTGAGACTCGAATTTTCGGTTAAGCTGTGATAAATGTTTTCACTTCACAGCTTCACAGATCGGGAATTGACCCCCAGGACCCTGATTATAGAATTACTAAGTTGAGACAAAAACGATTCCATTCGTGTCTTTCTGGTTGAGATCACTCGAGTCGGCATGGCAGTCGGGAAATCTACTTTGTTTTTCTACCTAAATTTGCCGACTTGTTATTTTTTTGTTGCCAAAAAACGACTGTCACAAACACTTCCATTCGTGTCTTTTTGGTAGAGATCACTCGAGTCGGCATGGCAATCGGAAAATCTACTTTGTTTTTCTAACTTAATTTGCCGATTTGTTATTTTTTTGGCACCAAATCCACTGTCACAAACACTTCCATTCGTGTCTTTTTGGTTGAGTTGACTTAACTCGACAAATCTACTTTCTTTTTCTTCCTCGATTTGCCCCCCACACCCCCCCCCCTCGCTACGCCCCTGGAAGTGCGTCATCAGTTTCGACTAGCACATAATTGTCTCGAGTGTAATCGATGATTTCTGCTCTGGTTGATAGCATGAATGTTAAGAGAAGGGTGATGATGTCCATTGTCTGGAATTACAATTTAAGATTATCTTTGTGGACAATCTTACCATTTTTAAGTTTAACTTTATTCCCCAAATCTTCGGATACTTTCCGGGGTTTATACTTGGGTTGCAATTTGCCCCAGTGGGCAACTGTAGTCTTTTGATACACTGTATCATCGGGTTTGACTTCTTTAGATTTTCTTTTTTTTATTATGGACCTCAAGCATTGTATCTTGGACCATTGTTAATTTTAATGGAAGATCGGAGTGATTTATTTTTTTAAACAAAACTACTGCGGGTTTCCTTTCAGTTGAAGAATGAATAGTTTTATTATATTCTTTAGCGGCTCTGATGAATACTTCAACTACATCTAATAATTTATACTCCTCTTTAACGCATCTGGCTATCTCCTGAAGGCTACTATGAGCTCGTTCCACTAGACCATTAGTCGTACTGTGGTAAGCTGGGGTATAGTATACAGTGATATCAGACCTTTGCATTAGTGATACGAAAGAAGCCGAGGTAAATGTGGGATCTTGGTCGCATACTAAGTTTTTACAATCAGGAAATGCTTGCAGTAGCTCAAGAACTTTGTTTTGCTTTTCTTGGCGATTTTCTAGAATTTTAATAACTAAGAATTTAGAATAAGCATCGATGCATGTAACTTTTACTTTTTCTGCAAACATTACATCAATATGAACGCACTCCCCCTCTTTTACAGGAATTGGTGCCTCACCAATTGGTTGCTTATTAGGGTGCCTGTCGTATTTATTTACGTTGCATACCTCGCAGTTCCTTGCAAATTGTTGGAATTCGTCTGACATTCCAGGCCAATAATATTTATCAATAACTTGTTTAAGGTTTTCCCTGAAGTTTCTGTGCGCACGGGTATGCGTTTGTGCTACTATTGATACCTGGTCATCTTTATTAGAAATATCGAGGGCAAAATATTTTGCCTGTATGAATTTATTCGTGAGATGTTCTTTCAAAATGTTTTTAATATCAAAGATTGTTTCGGGTGTAGCAAACAAGGCTACTAAATCTTCTTTTATAAATTCCTTGAATAAAGGTATCAGGTCGGAAGGATCGTTATATGTAATGATATGTCTATCTTTCCTGGGGAAGGGTTTAGTATGTTCGTGAATAGTTTCTATTCCTTTCTCTATTATTATCTGTAGGTTAAATTGATTCAGAGGTCTATCAATCAATTCAATTAGATAGTCATCACTACTTTCCGCTGAGTGTTGAGTGGCTTCAGAAGAACTGTCCGAAATCTGGTTTAAATTTTGTCTAGATAGGGCGTCAGCCACTACGTTTGTAGTTCCAGGTTTATAGACCATTTTTGGTGCATGTTCTTCAATAAGAGCGTGCCAGCGTTTCATCTTAGTATTAGGGTTTCTAGATGAAACTGCAAATGTCAAAGGCTGGTGATCCGTATGGATCTCTAAATTAGTAACTCCATACAAATAATTACGTAAGTTTTTTAGAGCGAAAACTATGGCATAGAGTTCTTTCTCGTTTGCTGCAAAGTTTCTCTCAGTTTTTCCTAATGTTTTGGATATAAAAGTTATGGATTTTCCATCTTGCGATAAGACCGCTCCGATTGCATCGTCTGAGGCATCGGTAGTGAGGACAAATTTTTTTGAAAAATCGGGCTGGTTAAGTTCGGTTTCAGTTATTAGGTGGTCTTGAAGTACATTAAATGCTTGCAAAGCTTCCGCATCTAATTTAATGTTCGTCTTCTTTGCCATGTGGGTAGACACTTGCCCACTATTGCTTTGAAGGTATTTGGTCAATGGTTAAGCTATGCTTGCATAGTTCTTAATAAACTTACGGTAGTAACCAATCATACCTAAGAAACTTCTGAGTTGACGAAGAGTCGTTGGCTCAGGTTATTCTTTGATTGTTGCTACCTTGTTCGGGTTGGTTTTTATAACGTTATGCCCGACGACATAACCCAAGAATTCAACCTTTTCTTGGTATAGCATTGACTTTTCGATAGAAATTTTCATATTCGCTGTTTTAAGAACACGGATTATGGTATCCAAATGTTCTGTATGCTCTTGGATACTGTGTGAATACACATTGATATCGTCTATATAGACGTGACATATTTTTCCAATATATGGTCTTAAAATATTATCCATTGCTCTTTGAAAGATTGATGGAGCATTTTTCAATCCAAAAGGCAATCGTACGAATTCGTACTTGCCATTATTAACATAAAAACTAGTTTTTTCTATGTCGGATGCCTTCATCATTATCTGATGGAACCCTGGTTCTAAATCCAGCGTGGAAAAATACTTAGCTTTTCCAAGGTTGGATAAAATCACGTTGGTATCCGGTATTGAATACTTGTCTGATATTGTATTTTCGTTAAATTTCTTGTAATCAATGACTAACCTGTTTTTAGGCGAGCCATCTTCATTTGCACCTTTTTTTGGTACAACCCATACAGGACTATTGTATGGAGATTTGGAAGGTCTTATTATACCTTCTTTTAACATTTTAATTACTTCTTTGTTCACAAATTCATTAGCTGATAGAGGGTATGGATACTGTTTGCTCCAGACAGGCTTATTGTGTACTGTGCGTATTTCCGCTACGACATCTGTTCTGAACGGAAGTGTAGTGTCAATGTTTGAGTGAATACTTTTTATTTTCTTCACCATTGGTTCCACTAATGTACCATGATTCTCAATATGATTAATCATCATACTTATTTCTTCGTCAAAATAGATTTTATATATTTTGTTCCCATATTAAAGGGTATTATTTTCTAAATTAATCTCCGCATCTACTGAGCTGAGCAAATTTGCTCCTTTTAAAATTTCGTACTCCAAGTTTGGGAGAACGTAAAGAACGTATTCTCTATCGAAAATAAATGCTTCATGGCAAATTTATATTATTGTTTCCCCATTTACAGTGCAAGCTCGTTTAAATATTGCTAACGAAATGGGATTGCTTAAAATGTTCGGTTGACAATAGTTACTACTGGCACCAGTATCTATTAAAATCTTTATATTTCTACCATTTACTCTTCGTCGTAGGTGGGGTAGCCCCACTCTTCGCCTAAAAAAATCACTACCTTCGTTGAGGTTATTGATCCTCTCATTTTTTTGTGGAGGTGGTTGAATAGAGTGATTTGCACTCGGTTCTCTTTCTCGTTTAAAGATTGGACGCGTATTATTGTTGTATGTGTTATATTGAGGTTTTTGCCAACGGGAGTTGTTACCATGCTTATTATAATTATAAGTGTTATTTGCACGGAATGGGTTGGTATTACTTGTCTGCTGATGTATTTCTTTAAATCTATTCAGCTCTTGAGAACTTATAGGTTTGTTAGCAGAGCTACCAAGAACCATTGGTTCAAAACACTGTGGTAATTGTCTACAATCATTTCTGTATTGGTGTTGTGGAACTTGTGCGTGGTTATTCCGTGTAGGAAAACGAAGAATGTTTGAATCTTTCTTATTTTCCCCTTTATAAGATGTAAATTGAAGCGCGAAATTTGCTCTTGTGTTATTGCTTTCTAATTCCTGTGCCTTAGCAAGAGCGTTTGGTAAATCTTGTGGATTTAGTGAAACTAAAATATTAGATAACTGACCATTTAGACCAGTAATAAATACTCGCAAGGCATTTCGTCGGTGTATATTATTAAGTTCTAGCGTGACCGGTGAATTGGAACCATGTGTCATAATTGTCTTATTGATCAAGAGAATTAATTTCTGATTAACAGAGTTATAGTAGTCTATTAAAGACATTGAACCTTGCCTTAGAATACTCAGCTCCTGTTCTATTATATGAACTGGTCTTTTGTCCGCGTAGGCAAAATCTAATCGCAAAATTATGGCATCGAAATTCAACACTGTGCCATGATTAGTTAAAATATCATTCGCGTGTTGCGTGATCTTGTTACGGAAAATTGTTAGTGCCGCGAAATATTTCTTACTACCCACGTCGTATAATGATATGGAGTTGTGAGCAGCTTCTCGCCAACTCACGTATGAGGTCTGACTTCCAGAAAATTCTGGAAAAGATTTTATAACGTCCAATGGTTCATTACACGTAATCGTCGGATCTATTTTTTGTGTTGTATAATCCGTAATGGAACTAGTAATCCCCATTGATGAGATGAGGTTCTGTAATTTTTGTATCTCATTTTTGTGTATACCTTCTTTTTCTTTCATAACGCTGTGAATTGCTTCATTATTGCGCTTTATGGCTATTGCTATAAGTTCGTCAATTGTTTGCTCAGTTAAAGCAGGAGCAAAGGCCATTTCTAGTTTGATATTTTTTAAGGAGTCTAAGTGGTAGCTCTCACCGCTATCTGATTTTTTTTTTTGTTATGTCTATGCTTTTTCCACATATACTTCTTATTACAATCACTATTCTTATCAAATAATTTTATATAATTTCTTAAAATACGTTCTTACTAAAATAAACTTTATTTTCCTTTAGTGACAGGATACTTTCTGGATTTCAAAGCTTCGTTTTTTTCCTCAGGATACTGGTCTTTGGTAAAGTACGACTTTTACTTTCTGTTACTGCTACTTTCCCTTGTCTGTGCAAGGTACTTTGGCTGGTTATTTTTTGGCACAGGATATCACACACTGATTTTACTTTTTATTTTTAAATCGTTTAGCGCGTGAGGATCCCGGTTGAGCCCCCAATTAATTTAACGAATACTTGCAATTAAAACAATTTTATTTAAACTTAAAATACTAATAATATAAATTTACAAGAGCAGTGACTGATCTACTTCGTGTTCTAACTATAACTGCTGAAATCCTTCCTCTCCTCCGCTGTTGTGCGTTCTCGTTCTTCTTAGGGGTTGGTTTGTTTAGGATAGTGAATATGATAATAATTAGTCCTTTCTGGAATTGGTCGAACCTAATGTGCCAGATGTCGTTTCTCTTATTGTTGGTTTAGGATATCGTAAAACTGTTTCTCGGTTTTACGATCGGTTTTATGGTAGGTCTGCATCCCTTAGATTTGCGTTGCCTGGATGCTATTTATGGAACGTGGGAACTAGAATGTTAACTTATATACAGCTGCGGTCAAAATAATAGTAGTATAGAGTTTAAGAAATAACAAAATTGAAAAAAACTTATCCGTCAATTCTAATTTAAAAAACCAATAACAAAGTTTTCAAAGTGGGGTTTTAAGCTTTTATTTACAAAAAAAAAAACATTAGTTTAATATTATTATCCGATAGTTGCAAGTTTATTGAACAGATGTTGAAATTCAGCGGTCAAAAAAATAGTAGTGATTGGAAAATCTACCGTGAAATGTTACGAAATCGAAAAATTAGGTCCACATTTTGATTACAATATGTGGCTGAGTGTTCGTACCTTTAATTATTATTTTGTTGCATGTCCCTTGTTAGCAATAAAAGCAGTACAAAGACTTTAAATAGAGTTTATCAGGTTTCCACACCTTCCTGTGCTTATCGAACTCCATGATTGCTGTAACGCTTCGCAAAGGACTGTGTTGTTGCTTAGTTTACATCTAGAAGCATCTTTTTTTACAGCGCTCCATAGGTTTTCAATGGGATTAAAGTCCGAAGACTGTGCGGGCCACTCCATCACATCTACTTTACTTTCCTGGAACCATTGCTTCTTGCTGAAAGACCCATTTCACCAAGAAAAAACTTCATTTACGGTAGCACTCAACTTCAGTATACGGTAGCATTACTTCCTGCATTATCCTAACATAGAGATGCTGATCCATAATGCCTTCAATCCGCATTATGGGTCCAACTCCGTAGAAGAAAAAACATGCCCATACCATTATGATTGTAAAGTGTGGATTATATTCGGTGTTTGGAGGTCTTCTTACATATTGACGAGATCCTTTTCCACCCCTTAAAACAATTAAAGTGTAACGGGTTTTCACTATCAACGCAATGCAAAGTGGAAAAATACCAATCTGTGCAATGCTTTTACTCACACTACTATTATTTTGACCGCAACTGTACATATTTGTGTGACTAAACTTGTCTTTATTTTTATTTATTTTAGATTGCCTTCGATTACAATTTTCTGAAACCAAATAGTGACTTCGATTTTAAAAATGGAGTAAGTTTTGTGAAAAAGGCACTGAAATGTTTTCAGAAAGAGTTAAATGCAGTTCTCTGAAATCATATCTGCAGCAATTCAAGGAGAAAAAAGAACAACTTGACATAGGTACGAACACTTCCCTTTTAAAACTTTTGCGGTATAGAAGATTTTTAATTCACAGATAATATCAACATCGCATATTTCACACTTCTTCATGGAGTGTTGCCTCCATCATTAAAGCAGTTTTCTGGTAAAATGAAAAAGTTTACTATTGAGGATTCAAGGAGTTCATTCATTTTAGAAGCCATAAATGATGGCGACGTGGAACCTCTTTTAAAAAGGAAAAGGGATGAATGCCTCAAGCAGAAAAGCTTTAGCCAGTTATAATCACTGTTGGAGAGAGGTTTAATTTTTAAAAGTTTTATGTTTCATTGGACAACGTTAAATATAAATAATAAACATACAATACCCTCCACAATTTTTTTCGGTGTGGGTTTTTGTACAGAATTTTTTTTTTTAAATATTGGACGGACCAAAAATACCTATTGTAGAGACTTTTATAAGTGACTTGCATTCATTGATTGGTATATAAATGCTGTATATTATTTTTGCTTAAAAGCAGCAATAAAAATAATTGAATTTGTAAAAAAGCTTTTTTTTGAGGACTTTCTTTTTTCAGCTTTAAAGCATATTTGAACAAAGTATGTATGCAGAAGAGAGTGGTTCCCAGCCTAAGAACTAGGTGCTTTTGAAAGACCTTAAAGATCCTATGACCAGTAAGGCAAATTACCCTAGAACTAAGCCAATTAAGGCGGCCAATTTTGGGAAAGGTTTACTTTAGAATTTTAGATAAAAAAACAATTTCTATGGTTAAAATAGTATGTAGAAATGCGTAAGTATAGACAAAATCAAAATAACAAATTACCCTAGAACTTTGTTAATTCAGGCGCAAATATAGGTAAAATAAATATGCCCTAACCTAGAATCTAAGCCAAATTACCCATTTCATAAGCTAAAATACTAGGTAAAATTTACCCTAGGACTAGGTAGAAGTGCGTAAGTATAGGCAAAATCAAAGAGACAAATTACCCTAGAACTATGCTAATTCAGTTGCAAATATAGGTAAAATAAATATGCCTTACCCTAGAATCTAAGTCAAATTAACAATTTCCTAAGCTAAAATACTGGGCAAAGTAGCTTAAAATGCCTTAGTATAGGCAAAACAAAATAAGTAAAATTGTACAAGGAAATATGCTAAAACTAAGGTAAAATCAGATAAGTTTAACCTAAACTGCTAAGGCAAAAAAAGTAAGTTTTAACTTAAAATGTTAGGTTAAATTTTTCCTAGTTCTAAGCTATTCTTAGCAAAGCTCAAAACCAATGATATTTTCCCTAGTCATTTAATGCACCATAGGCTAGAACTAAGCAAGCTCAAAACGGCCTTAGTCCTAAGATAAATTAGCCCCCGATTTAGGCTAATTTTACACATGTTTTTCTCTTGGTGTAGTGCGTAATGTGTTGTGATGGTTTATGTATGGGACCGATACAATTCTGAATCGTCAGTTGTCACGTCACGACACATCAGACAAAAATACAGATTCCATTGGAATCTCTTGACAAAGTGAATGTAGCTCTACAGTCTAAAACGATGACTATCGAAGCTTCTGAACTAATCAACGGACTACCAAGCCAGATACAAAGTATTCGCGAGACTGTAGACATTGTTTTCGAAAAGGCAAAAAGAATTTGTGAATATTGTTTCCCCATTTACAGTGCAAGCTCGTTTAAATATTGCTAACGAAATGGGATTGCTTAAAATGTTCGGTTGACAATAGTTACTACTGGCACCAGTATCTATTAAAATCTTTATATCTCTACCTTTTACTCTTCGTCGTAGGTGGGGTAGCCCCACTCTTCGCCTAAAAAAATCACTACCTTCGTTGAGGTTATTGATCCTCTCATTTTTTTGTGGAGGTGGTTGAATAGAGTGATTTGCACCCGGTTCTCTTTCTCGTTTAAAGATTGGACGCGTATTATTGTTGTATGTGTTATATTGAGGTTTTTGCCGACGGGAGTTGTTACCATGCTTATTATAATTATAAGTGTTATTTGCACGGAATGGGTTGGTATTACTTGTCTGCTGATGTATTTCTTTAAATCTATTCAGCTCTTGAGAACTTATAGGTTTGTTAGCAGAGCTACCAAGAACCATTGGTTCAAAACACTGTGGTAATTGTCTACAATCATTTCTGTATTGGTGTTGTGGAACTTGTGCGTGGTTATTCCGTGTAGGAAAACGAAGAATGTTTGAATCTTTCTTATTTTCCCCTTTATAAGATGTAAATTGAAGCGCGAAATTTGCTCTTGTGTTATTGCTTTCTAATTCCTGTGCCTTAGCAAGAGCGTTTGGTAAATCTTGTGGATTTAGTGAAAATAAAATATTAGATAACTGACCATTTAGACCAGTAATAAATACTCGCAAGGCATTTCGTCGGTGTATATTATTAAGTTCTAGCGTGACCGGTGAATTGGAACCATGTGTCATAATTGTCTTATTGATCAAGAGAATTAATTTCTGATTAACAGAGTTATAGTAGTCTATTAAAGACATTGAACCTTGCCTTAGAATACTCAGCTCCTGTTCTATTATATGAACTGGTCTTTTGTCCGCGTAGGCAAAATCTAATCGCAAAATTATGGCATCGAAATTCAACACTGTGCCATGATTAGTTAAAATATCATTCGCGTGTTGCGTGATCTTGTTACGGAAAATTGTTAGTGCCGCGAAATATTTCTTACTACCCACGTCGTATAATGATATGGAGTTGTGAGCAGCTTCTCGCCAACTCACGTATGAGGTCTGACTTCCAGAAAATTCTGGAAAAGATTTTATAACGTCCAATGGTTCATTACACGTAATCGTCGGATCTATTTTTTGTGTTGTATAATCCGTAATGGAACTAGTAATCCCCATTGATGAGATGAGGTTCTGTAATTTTTGTATCTCATTTTTGTGTATACCTTCTTTTTCTTTCATAACGCTGTGAATTGCTTCATTATTGCGCTTTATGGCTATTGCTATAAGTTCGTCAATTGTTTGCTCAGTTAAAGCAGGAGCAAAGGCCATTTCTAGTTTGATATTTTTTAAGGAGTCTAAGTGGTAGCTCTCACCGCTATCTGATTTTTTTTTTGTTATGTCTATGCTTTTTCCACATATACTTCTTATTACAATCACTATTCTTATCAAATAATTTTATATAATTTCTTAAAATACGTTCTTACTAAAATAAACTTTATTTTCCTTTAGTGACAGGATACTTTCTGGATTTCAAAGCTTCGTTTTTTTCCTCAGGATACTGGTCTTTGGTAAAGTACGACTTTTACTTTCTGTTACTGCTACTTTCCCTTGTCTGTGCAAGGTACTTTGGCTGGTTATTTTTTGGCACAGGATATCACACACTGATTTTACTTTTTATTTTTAAATCGTTTAGCGCGTGAGGATCCCGGTTGAGCCCCCAATTAATTTAACGAATACTTGCAATTAAAACAATTTTATTTAAACTTAAAATACTAATAATATAAATTTACAAGAGCAGTGACTGATCTACTTCGTGTTCTAACTATAACTGCTGAAATCCTTCCTCTCCTCCGCTGTTGTGCGTTCTCGTTCTTCTTAGGGGTTGGTTTGTTTAGGATAGTGAATATGATAATAATTAGTCCTTTCTGGAATTGGTCGAACCTAATGTGCCAGATGTCGTTTCTCTTATTGTTGGTTTAGGATATCGTAAAACTGTTTCTCGGTTTTACGATCGGTTTTATGGTAGGTCTGCATCCCTTAGATTTGCGTTGCCTGGATGCTATTTATGGAACGTGGGAACTAGAATGTTAACTTATATACAGCTGCGGTCAAAATAATAGTAGTATAGAGTTTAAGAAATAACAAAATTGAAAAAAACTTATCCGTCAATTCTAATTTAAAAAACCAATAACAAAGTTTTCAAAGTGGGGTTTTAAGCTTTTATTTACAAAAAAAAAAAAACATTAGTTTAATATTATTATCCGATAGTTGCAAGTTTATTGAACAGATGTTGAAATTCAGCGGTCAAAAAAATAGTAGTGATTGGAAAATCTACCGTGAAATGTTACGAAATCGAAAAATTAGGTCCACATTTTGATTACAATATGTGGCTGAGTGTTCGTACCTTTAATTATTATTTTGTTGCATGTCCCTTGTTAGCAATAAAAGCAGTACAAAGACTTTAAATAGAGTTTATCAGGTTTCCACACCTTCCTGTGCTTATCGAACTCCATGATTGCTGTAACGCTTCGCAAAGGACTGTGTTGTTGCTTGGTTTACATCTAGAAGCATATTTTTTTACAGCGCTCCATAGGTTTTCAATGGGATTAAAGTCCGAAGACTGTGCGGGCCACTCCATCACATCTACTTTACCTTCCTGGAACCATTGCTTCTTGCTGAAAGACCCATTTCTGCAAGAAAAAACTTCATTTACGGTAGCACTCAACTTCAGTATACGGTAGCATTACTTCCTGCATTATCCTAACATAGAGATGCTGATCCATAATGCCTTCAATCCGCATTATGGGTCCAACTCCGTAGAAGAAAAAACATGCCCATACCATTATGATTGTAAAGTGTGGATTATATTCGGTGTTTGGAGGTCTTCTTACATATTGACGAGATCCTTTTCCACCCCTTAAAACAATTAAAGTGTAACGGGTTTTCACTATCAACGCAATGCAAAGTGGAAAAATACCAATCTGTGCAATGCTTTTACTCACACTACTATTATTTTGACCGCAACTGTACATATTTGTGTGACTAAACTTGTCTTTATTTTTATTTATTTTAGATTGCCTTCGATTACAATTTTCTGAAACCAAATAGTGACTTCGATTTTAAAAATGGAGTAAGTTTTGTGAAAAAGGCACTGAAATGTTTTCAGAAAGAGTTAAATGCAGTTCTCTGAAATCATATCTGCAGCAATTCAAGGAGAAAAAAGAACAACTTGACATAGGTACGAACACTTCCCTTTTAAAACTTTTGCGGTATAGAAGATTTTTAATTCACAGATAATATCAACATCGCATATTTCACACTTCTTCATGGAGTGTTGCCTCCATCATTAAAGCAGTTTTCTGGTAAAATGAAAAAGTTTACTATTGAGGATTCAAGGAGTTCATTCATTTTAGAAGCCATAAATGATGGCGACGTGGAACCTCTTTTAAAAAGGAAAAGGGATGAATGCCTCAAGCAGAAAAGCTTTAGCCAGTTATAATCACTGTTGGAGAGAGGTTTAATTTTTAAAAGTTTTATGTTTCATTGGACAACGTTAAATATAAATAATAAACATACAATACCCTCCACAATTTTTTTCGGTGTGGGTTTTTGTACAGAATTTTTTTTTTTAAATATTGGACGGACCAAAAATACCTATTGTAGAGACTTTTATAAGTGACTTGCATTCATTGATTGGTATATAAATGCTGTATATTATTTTTGCTTAAAAGCAGCAATAAAAATAATTGAATTTGTAAAAAAGCTTTTTTTTGAGGACTTTCTTTTTTCAGCTTTAAAGCATATTTGAACAAAGTATGTATGCAGAAGAGAGTGGTTCCCAGCCTAAGAACTAGGTGCTTTTGAAAGACCTTAAAGATCCTATGACCAGTAAGGCAAATTACCCTAGAACTAAGCCAATTAAGGCGGCCAATTTTGGGAAAGGTTTACTTTAGAATTTTAGATAAAAAAACAATTTCTATGGTTAAAATAGTATGTAGAAATGCGTAAGTATAGACAAAATCAAAATAACAAATTACCCTAGAACTTTGTTAATTCAGGCGCAAATATAGGTAAAATAAATATGCCCTAACCTAGAATCTAAGCCAAATTACCCATTTCATAAGCTAAAATACTAGGTAAAATTTACCCTAGGACTAGGTAGAAATGCGTAAGTATAGGCAAAATCAAAGAGACAAATTACCCTAGAACTATGCTAATTCAGTTGCAAATATAGGTAAAATAAATATGCCTTACCCTAGAATCTAAGTCAAATTAACAATTTCCTAAGCTAAAATACTGGGCAAAGTAGCTTAAAATGCCTTAGTATAGGCAAAACAAAACAAGTAAAATTGTACAAGGAAATATGCTAAAACTAAGGTAAAATCAGATAAGTTTAACCTAAACTGCTAAGGCAAAAAAAGTAAGTTTTAACTTAAAATGTTAGGTTAAATTTTTCCTAGTTCTAAGCTATTCTTAGCAAAGCTCAAAACCAATGATATTTTCCCTAGTCATTTAATGCACCATAGGCTAGAACTAAGCAAGCTCAAAACGGCCTTAGTCCTAAGATAAATTAGCCCCCGATTTAGGCTAATTTTACACATGTTTTTCTCTTGGTGTAGTGCGTAATGTGTTGTGATGGTTTATGTATGGGACCGATACAATTCTGAATCGTCAGTTGTCACGTCACGACACATCAGACAAAAATACAGATTCCATTGGAATCTCTTGACAAAGTGAATGTAGCTCTACAGTCTAAAACGATGACTATCGAAGCTTCTGAACTAATCAACGGACTACCAAGCCAGATACAAAGTATTCGCGAGACTGTAGACATTGTTTTCGAAAAGGCAAAAAGAATTTGTGAATATTGTTTCCCCATTTACAGTGCAAGCTCGTTTAAATATTGCTAACGAAATGGGATTGCTTAAAATGTTCGGTTGACAATAGTTACTACTGGCACCAGTATCTATTAAAATCTTTATATCTCTACCATTTACTCTTCGTCGTAGGTGGGGTAGCCCCACTCTTCGCCTAAAAAAATCACTACCTTCGTTGAGGTTATTGATCCTCTCATTTTTTTGTGGAGGTGGTTGAATAGAGTGATTTGCACTCGGTTCTCTTTCTCGTTTAATGATTGGACGCGTATTATTGTTGTATGTGTTATATTGAGGTTTTTGCCGACGGGAGTTGTTACCATGCTTATTATAATTATAAGTGTTATTTGCACGGAATGGGTTGGTATTACTTGTCTGCTGATGTATTTCTTTAAATCTATTCAGCTCTTGAGAACTTATAGGTTTGTTAGCAGAGCTACCAAGAACCATTGGTTCAAAACACTGTGGTAATTGTCTACAATCATTTCTGTATTGGTGTTGTGGAACTTGTGCGTGGTTATTCCGTGTAGGAAAACGAAGAATGTTTGAATCTTTCTTATTTTCCCCTTTATAAGATGTAAATTGAAGCGCGAAATTTGCTCTTGTGTTATTGCTTTCTAATTCCTGTGCCTTAGCAAGAGCGTTTGGTAAATCTTGTGGATTTAGTGAAAATAAAATATTAGATAACTGACCATTTAGACCAGTAATAAATACTCGCAAGGCGTTTCGTCGGTGTATATTATTAAGTTCTAGCGTGACCGGTGAATTGGAACCATGTGTCATAATTGTCTTATTGGTCAAGAGAGTTAATATCTGATTAACAGAGTTATAGTAGTCTATTAAAGACATTGAACCTTGCCTTAGAATACTCAGCTCCTGTTCTATTATATGAACTGGTCTTTTGTCCGCCTAGGCAAAATCTAATCGCAAAATTATGGCATCGAAATTCAACACTGTGCCATGATTAGTTAAAATATCATTCGCGTGTTGCGTGATCTTGTTACGGAAAATTGTTAGTGCCGCGAAATATTTCTTACTACCCACGTCGTATAATGATATGGAGCTGTGAGCAGCTTCTCGCCAACTCACGTATGAGGTCTGACTTCCAGAAAATTCTGGCAAAGATTTTATAACGTCCAATGGTTCATTACACGTAATCGTCGGATCTATTTTTTGTGTTGTATAATCCGTAATGGAACTAGTAATCCCCATTGATGAGATGAGGTTCTGTAATTTTTGTATCTCATTTTTGTGTATACCTTCTTTTTCTTTCATAACGCTGTGAATTGCTTCATTATTGCGCTTTATGGCTATTGCTATAAGTTCGTCAATTGTTTGCTCAGTTAAAGCAGGAGCAAAGGCCATTTCTAGTTTGATATTTTTTAAGGAGTCTAAGTGGTAGCTCTCACCGCTATCTGATTTTTTTTTTGTTATGTCTATGCTTTTTCCACATATACTTCTTATTACAATCACTATTCTTATCAAATAATTTTATATAATTTCTTAAAATACGTTCTTACTAAAATAAACTTTATTTTCCTTTAGTGACAGGATACTTTCTGGATTTCAAAGCTTCGTTTTTTTCCTCAGGATACTGGTCTTTGGTAAAGTACGACTTTTACTTTCTGTTACTGCTACTTTCCCTTGTCTGTGCAAGGTACTTTGGCTGGTTATTGTTTGGCACAGGATATCACACACTGATTTTACTTTTTATTTTTAAATCGTTTAGCGCGTGAGGATCCCGGTTGAGCCCCCAATTAATTTAACGAATACTTGCAATTAAAACAATTTTATTTAAACTTAAAATACTAATATAAAAATTTACAAGAGCAGTGACTGATCTACTTCGTGTTCTAACTATAACTGCTGAAATCCTTCCTCTCCTCCGCTGTTGTGCGTTCTCGTTCTTCTTAGGGGTTGGTTTGTTTAGGATAGTGAATATGATAATAATTAGTCCTTCCTGGAATTGGTCGAACCTAATGTGCCAGATGTCGTTTCTCTTATTGTTGGTTTAGGATATCGTAAAACTGTTTCTCGGTTTTACGATCGGTTTTATGGTAGGTCTGCATCCCTTAGATTTGCGTTGCCTGGATGCTATTTATGGAACGTGGGAACTAGAATGTTAACTTATATACAGCTGCGGTCAAAATAATAGTAGTATAGAGTTTAAGAAATAACAAAATTGAAAAAAACTTATCCGTCAATTCTAATTTAAAAAACCAATAACAAAGTTTTCAAAGTGGGGTTTTAAGCTTTTATTTACAAAAAAAAAAACATTAGTTTAATATTATTATCCGATAGTTGCAAGTTTATTGAACAGATGTTGAAATTCAGCGGTCAAAAAAATAGTAGTGATTGGAAAATCTACCGTGAAATGTTACGAAATCGAAAAATTAGGTCCACATTTTGATTACAATATGTGGCTTAGTGTTCGTACCTTTAATTATTATTTTGTTGCATGTCCCTTGTTAGCAATAAAAGCAGTACAAAGACTTTAAATAGAGTTTATCAGGTTTCCACACCTTCCTGTGCTTATCGAACTCCATGATTGCTGTAACGCTTCGCAAAGGACTGTGTTGTTGCTTGGTTTACATCTAGAAGCATATTTTTTTACAGCGCTCCATAGGTTTTCAATGGGATTAAAGTCCGAAGACTGTGCGGGCCACTCCATCACATCTACTTTACTTTCCTGGAACCATTGCTTCTTGCTGAAAGACCCATTTCACCAAGAAAAAACTTCATTTACGGTAGCACTCAACTTCAGTATACGGTAGCATTACTTCCTGCATTATCCTAACATAGAGATGATGCTGATCCATAATGCCTTCAATCCGCATTATGAGTCCAACTCCGTAGAAGAAAAAACATGCCCATACCATTATGATTGTAAAGTGTGGATTATATTCGGTGTTTGGAGGTCTTCTTACATATTGACGAGATCCTTTTCAACCCCTTAAAACAATTAAAGTGTAACGGGTTTTCACTATCAACGCAATGCAAAGTGGAAAAATACCAATCTGTGCAATGCTTTTACTCACACTACTATTATTTTGACCGCAACTGTACATATTTGTGTGACTAAACTTGTCTTTATTTTTATTTATTTTAGATTGCCTTCGATTACAATTTTCTGAAACCAAATAGTGACTTCGATTTTATAAAATGGAGTAAATTTTGTGAAAAAGGCACTGAAATGTTTTCAGAAAGAGTTAAATGCAGTTCTCTGAAATCATATCTGCAGCAATTCAAGGAGAAAAAAGAACAACTTGACATAGGTACGAACACTTCCCTTTTAAAACTTTTGCGGTACAGAAGATTTTTAATTCACAGATAATATCAACATCGCATATTTCACACTTCTTCATGGAGTGTTGCCTCCATCATTAAAGCAGTTTTCTGGTAAAATGAAAAAGTTTACCATTGAGGATTCAAGGAGTTCATTCATTTTAGAAGCCATAAATGATGGCGACGTGGAACCTCTTTTAAAAAGGAAAAGGGATGAATGCCTCAAGCAGAAAAGCTTTAGCCAGTTATAATCACTGTTGGAGAGAGGTTTAATTTTTAAAAGTTTTATGTTTCATTGGACAACGTTAAATATAAATAATAAAAATACAATACCCTCCACAATTTTTTTCGGTGTGGGTTTTTGTACAGAATTTTTTTTTTTAAATATTGGACGGACCAAAAATACCTATTGTAGAGACTTTTATAAGTGACTTGCATTCATTGATTGGTATATAAATGCTGTATATTATTTTTGCTTAAAAGCAGCAATAAAAATAATTGAATTTGTAAAAAAGTTTTTTTTGAGGACTTTCTTTTTTCAGCTTTAAAGCATATTTGAACAAAGTATGTATGCAGAAGAGAGTGGTTTCCCAGCCTAAGAACTAGGTGCTTTTGAAAGACCTTAAAGATCCTATGACCAGTAAGGCAAATTACCCTAGAACTAAGCCAATTAAGGCGGAAAATTTTGGGAAAGGTTTACTTTAGAATTTTAGATAAAAAAACAATTTCTATGGTTAAAATAGTATGTAGAAATGCGTAAGTATAGACAAAATCAAAATAACAAATTACCCTAGAACTTTGTTAATTCAGGCGCAAATATAGGTAAAATAAATATGCCCTACCCTAGAATCTAAGCCAAATTACCCATTTCATAAGCTAAAATACTAGGTAAAATTTACCCTAGGACTAGGTAGAAGTGCGTAAGTATAGGCAAAATCAAAGAGACAAATTACCCTAGAACTGTGCTAATTCAGTTGCAAATATAGGTAAAATAAATATGCCTTACCCTAGAATCTAAGTCAAATTAACAATTTCCTAAGCTAAAATACTGGGCAAAGTAGCTTAAAATGCCTTAGTATAGGCAAAACAAAATAAGTAAAATTGTACAAGGAAATATGCTAAAACTAAGGTAAAATCAGATAAATTTAACCTAAACTGCTAAAGCAAAAAAAGTAAGTTTTAACTTAAAATGTTAGGTTAAATTTTTCCTAGTTCTAAGCTATTCTTAGCAAAGCTCAAAACCAATGATATTTTCCCTAGTCATTTAATGCACCATAGGCTAGAACTAAGCAAGCTCAAAACGGCCTTAGTCCTAAGATAAATTAGCCCCCCCTTTAGGCTAATTTTACACATGTTTTTCTCTTGGTGTAGTGCGTAATGTGTTGTGATGGTTTATGTATGGGACCGATACAATTCTGAATCGTCAGTCGTCACGTCACGACACACAGTCTAAAACTATGACTATCGAAGCTTCTGAACTAATCAACGGACTACCAAGCCAGATACAAAGTATTCGCGAGACTGTAGACATTGTTTTCGAAAAGGCAAAAAGAATTTGTGAACAATGTGACATTGAAGACAATTTTTCTGAAAAGCGACGAAAGTGAGTAAAAAGACACGATTTAAGTGAAAGTTTACACCGGCTACGACATTGCTCAGCAACAAATTTTCAAAATTCAGTTAAATGAAGCAATAATTCATTCCTAAATTAAAATGGCGATTCGAAAAACTACCCGACATACATAGCTCTTCCGGTTTTTTGATCTTAAAACACATTACTACATAATCGGTTGAAGAACTAAAAAAACACGCAGCTGATTTGAGTATCAAATATTCTGCAGATATAAATGCCACACAATCTTGTTTGGAAATAGAAACTTTGAGAAGTCAAGTTGAAGCGATTACATTATTTGATAAATGTGAATGTCAGTCAAGTATGAGTCTTCTCAAAGCAATAGTGGAACTGGATTTAAAGGAAATGTTTCCCAATGTAGTAGTCGCTTCAAAGATATTTTTAACGATGACTTTAGCTTCTTGCGAGAGATCATTCAGTAAGCTCAAATTAATAAAAACGTACCTGTGCTCGACGATTGGTCAAAAAAGATTGTCTAGCCTAACGATTTTGTCGACTGAACGCGACATACAATCAAGGACTTCACAATGAGAAAAGCGCGGAAAGTAAATTTAAGTAATTTTAAACTAAAGTAAGGACAGCCATGGGTTACTATCGAGTACTTTGTTTCATTTGTGTATTTGAGCAAATATTTTTGAATAAAAAATTTTTATCTTAAAGTAGGTACTTATATACTTTGGTAAACAACAAATGGATAGATTTATTTATAATATGCACATTTATTCATTTGATTTTCAGAGCTTGGTTAGAGCATTTTTCAGGGGCGCACCTTTGAAAGCTCGCACCGGGTGCATAAACGGCTAGTTACGGCTTGGACATCGTGAGGATATTCACTTGACCTATTGCAATTCTTTATATTTTTTCTCATTTTGAAACAGACATTACGGTCACTCAACGATTTTAAGTAATTCCTGTTTTCGGGTATTTAACGGGGATGCGGTGTTAAAGTCAAAAAAATGTTTTTCTAAGTACCTTTTTTTAGGTACCTCAGAATTCTAGGAGCGGTTGCATATATTTGTTTTTAATCATTGCTTATGAAATTGTATGAACTTACCCGCTTTTTGCAAATTCAATGACAGAATTCAGCATTCGTTTACCGAGATCCCTTTCAACTTGTCTATAATGAAGAGATTGATTTAGCGGTTGACCGAAAAAGTATTCGATTTCATCTCCGTGAAGCACTCCCATCCATTCACCCCACAATGAAGTGCTCGTTCTCTAAAGCAAAAGAGAAAATGTAATGTAAACTACTTCATAAAGCGATTTAGTGTAAAATCAAAACTCTGCACATCATTTTTACATCTATTTACGATCTTGTTTTCAATACTTCAGTAGCTACTCACTAAATTTGCTTCATTTTATTGAAAAGACGTTTCCTGTTCCATGAAAATTCGCGCGAATTTTTTACTTTTTTTATCTTAAGCTCAAAACCTAAAGATTTGAAAATAAAACTGAAAAAATATTTTTAAAAAATTCCCGGCGAATGTTTTTTAAAAGCTTTTTAACTTATATCTTTAAATTAAACTAATTGAAAGCATATCTCTTTGTATCAATAGCCGAGTTTTATTGGGAATCTGTATTCACTTCAGCAAAACATAGCAGAACATCGCACATAGGAAAACAATAACTCTAAGTGAACAACGATAAGTGAATAAAAATAAGTCACTTGCAGAGGTGAATAACAGGGATGGTTGGTAAATGGAGTTTATGGAATAGAGTTGCATTAGTGAGTACAGCGTCTTATTGAGCGTGTTAGTGAAGTGAATATGAAAATTCCCAATGAAACACGGCTAATGATACTTAAAAATATTCTGTATGTATGCACTCGCATTTTTAATTATAACTGTATCTTCCTTTATAAAACAATGCGTCACGTCCATCAAGCAAAATTATGATATGAAGTTAATAACGGAAAAATGTTTTGCTCAAATATAAGTTAGGGAAGTAGGCTTACATGATTGTCTTGCGAAAAATGAAAGGGCCGTCCAAAAGATTAATTTTTACATAATTGAGAAGAAGAATGTTAATGAGCGCAAGATGTAAAAAGCTGGATGATGATAACAATCCATACTGCATAAACAAACAATAAATTGAACAGTTGGCCTTATGTCCTAAAAAAATTTGGCCTTATGACGCTATGGGAAAGTGACATAAGGCCAACTCCTAAAATTTGGCCTTATGTCGCTTTCGCAAAGTGACATAAGGCCAAACATTCAAATTTGGCCTTATGTCACTTGGCCTTAAGTCACGGCACCGAAAAAACAGAGCTCTAGTAGCTGCTATTGGAGTTCGAGTAAGAAAATTTTACAAATTATGGTAAGAACAATGAAGATCAGAGAAATGGATGAAAATCAATTTTGACTAAAACACTGATCGTTTCGTCTGAAGCCCTGTAATTTTTTGGAGTTTTAGACGAAACGCAAATTCTTATAAGGTTGATTAATGCTGGACTTACATGTATCTGCTAGTCCAGAAGTGCAGAAATGTAAAGTGGGACCGATATATGAAGATGATATAGCACAAAAAGCAGTTAAAAAGAGAAGCTCAACATCGTTATTCAAATATGCCTTAACAAGTTACAGCATTTTGACAGCTTTGGACTGGATTAATTGTTTTTGTCTCAAAACAATTTTTATTATTTAACATCACCATATATTAAACATTGCTTATACTTTCATGTTTAAAATGAAAAGAAACAAATGGAATAACTTTCTCCAAAATTCAAGGCCAAACATCTGAAAACAGCTTGCAGAAATTATATATGCCAGCAGAAAAAACACAATATATTTAAGAAGTCGGCGCATTGGGGCACCACATCAATAAACAAAACAGCACACACAACACAATTTTCACTTCTAAGAAACACTTAATTCAACTAATTTTATTCGATGTCTACTTTATTCGATCTCAACTCGGCTAATAATCACATTAGCTCAATCTTAACATCATCACTATATAATCAAAACTAACTTCTGGTTGCATCAGCGGCCTATTTATATCGAATAACATTACATCTAGAGGTTTCCGCAGCAATTTCCACATGGAGAGCCTTCCAGTATTTTGTTGTCAAGCATTAATCCTCCTGGTATATTTCTACACACACACTGACTCACAAGCAACGTCTTCGTAGATTTTAGAGTTGCCGCTTGTGTTTTTGGTTGAACGTTTTCGATTAGGAAACTAGTATTAAATGTTGGGTGTACCTTACACTGCCCCCTCCCTTCGTCGGAATGGAGTTCCATAGGTGCGCCAAACCTGCTCACTCATTTAAACACTATCTGGTCGACCACCATTTTGGCTTCTTGATTTGGGATGGCATACACCTCAGGCCACTTGCTACCAGAATGTACTTGGTTCCAGCGTTGGTCTCTGGAAAAAGCTCAGCCATATCTACTGCAATCCTCTCAAAAGGCGATCCAACGTTGTTCTGATACATCTTATCTTGAATCTTTCTATCAGGTCCTTTAGTTGCAGCACACTTATCACATGTTGGGCACCACTTCTCCACGTCATCTTTAGCATGCAACCAGTAGAACCGATGTCGCACTTTCAATAGTGTTTTATTAACTTTCAGGTGGCCTGCAGAAGGTCCGTCCTGCATCTCCCGAAGACCTTCACTGAATTTCGAATGCGGTACGATCAGCTGCATCACATATGATTTAACGTCAGCGGATTTCCATCTTCGACTGAGGACACCTTCTTGCACATATAGTGAGTCCCACTGTGCCCAATAGGCATTGAGAGCGGAATTTCTGTCAGAAATGTCTACCCTTTCAGGCTTCTCTTCATTTTCTTTCGATATCTGGATCCTCCTGTTGAGCAGACCTCACTTCCTCGTTGCTCCATCCGCATATGGGGTCAGCTCTTAGTCGCTGAGCGGTAATATTTTCTTTGTCTTCTTGCCGCCTACAATGCTTGCAATCCACTTTGCAAGGTCTTCGGAATAATGCGTCGATGTTTGAGTGCAGCTTTCCTCTGCGGTGTTGAATCTGGTAGTCTGCAGTCTTTCTATCTACCTTGCGACTTGACCTTCTGGATTTTTGAATTTCAACTGCCAGTTCAGAGCCAGTTCTGCGGACAAGAAAGAATTTCTATCCATAGTTATACTTATGGAAGTGTTTTCCCGTAAACAATGACATCGTCCAAGTAGACTAGGCAAGCTGTCCACGTCAGTCCTTGAAGAACGCACTCCATCAAACGCTCGAAAGTTGCCGGATTGATGCATAGCCCAAACGTCATAACTTTGAACTGCCAGAGTCCATTACCTGTAGAAAACGCCGTCTTTTCCCGATCATCAGGGTGGATGTCAACTTACCAATATACACTCTTCAAGTCCAGCGTCGAGAACCACTGGGCCTCCTCCATGGCATCCAGAGTATCACTGATTCTCGGCAGAGGATAGCTGTCCTTCTTAGTCATTTCATTCAGCCTTCGGTAGTCCACACAAAAATGAGTGCTTCAATCTTTCTTTTTCACTAGCACCACTGGTGACGCCCAAGGACTTTAGGAATTTTCCACAAGACCGTCCTTCTTCATTGTTGTTATCATTTCCTCAACCTCATCTTGTTTTGCCAGTGGAAGTTGTTTTGCGGGTTGACGAAACTGTCTTGCATCTTCTGTGTTGATGCGATGCTACACCAACTGTGTAATACCATATTGCCCCTTTGGCGACGCGAAGATATCAGTAGGAAATTTTCGGCCATCCTTGTTTGTTGGTGATCAAGGTTGGACGAATTCAATATTCTAGCTCTGATGGTTTTGAGTTTCTCCGAAGTTATAGTTTTTCTCGGGGCTTCATCTGTGATCTTCGTAATTGCTGCAACCGATTCGCAACGTCCAACGACTTCTCCTTTCTTCAACTTTACATCGTACGGTCTGATGTTTAGTAATCGTACGCGGACCATTTTGTTTTTCGGTGCTACCAGTGTTTTCTCAATGATGACGCTTTGGGAGGAACACTCTGGGCCTGGTTCCACCATGAGATATCGAAGGCTTCCAAACTCACCTTCCAGTTTTGTCCAAACGAACACTTCAGAAGAAGAAGGCAGAATCAGATCTTCCGTTATCAAATTTCTCAGTGTCGACGTTCTTTCGATCGAATAGGTCATTGGAAATTCATTATTTTGGTACTTCAAAACTTGATTACCGATGCCCAAAATAACACCATGCTGTTTCATAAAGTCAATTCCAATGATGCACTCGTCACATATATTTGCCAAAAACTTGATTGGCCAGCCAGATCTTTAGACACACTTCTCCATGTACTCTTGCTGCTTCTCCCGTTGCGGTTCTTAGACCGTAGCTATTGGTGTTATGAAGCCACTTCATTTTAACCAGGTCTTGACGTGCTATGGAGGCTGTGACACCGGTGTCGATGGTAGCCACATGTTTGTTCCCGTTAATAATAGTCTCCACAGTCAGACTTTGTTTCGTTTGGTGTGAGAGACCTGGATGGTGGTTCATGTGTCATCGCTGCCCTCGAAGTTGGTGTTACCTTTCTCTGGGTTAGATCTCTTGCTTTGTATGGTGGTAATTGGCGTTGACGCTGTTAGTGCCCGGTCTTTTGGCATTTCCAACATCTTGTAAGGCCGATCCGTTGGTTCTTTTGTATTTCAGCTTTTTGGCATGAGTATTCTTCGACTATGGCTTCTTGAAGTCGATTTACTGCATGAGAAGCCTGTTCTGCTGTTTCAATTGTCAATGCGAATGCTAAAGTTTCAGAAAGAGTACTTGTTCTAGCAGTTTGCACAGACCTCTGAAAACGTATATCGGACGTGGCACGAACAAAGGACACAAAAGCAAACTGGTTGATGATTTCTACTTCAGCATCCGGGCATGCATGAAGCAGCATGATGAACCAGTCTTTCGACGTCTGCTTGAGCTGCTGTAGACTTTTATTCCTTTTCTGGACTCTGTTTTTGAGTTGAGCTCGGAAAAATTCTTTTAAGTGGCTATCTCCGAAGCGTTTATCTATAGCTGCCACGAGAGAACTGAGATCACCACTCTTACCAGCTGGAACAGTTTGAAATAATTCAGATGCTGGTCCTCTAAGAGCAAGAGTCAGTGCTATTACTTGTCTTCGTCATCCCAGCCATTTGTTGTCGCGGCTGCCTCAAATTGTCTCTTGTAGACTGGCCAAGAAGACTGTCCATCAAATGTTGGGGGTTTCATCTCCTTTTTCTTTGCAAACTCCTCAGTAGACTCTCGAATTTCGATTTTCCGGTCTGGTCTAATTACTTGGTTAGAACAGAGAACTGTGCATCACATCGGCTTTCTACAATTTTGAAACGATTCTCTATAACAGAAAGCTGTTTTTCACACCTCCAAATTGTTCGAGAATATTATGCTGTTCCTTCTTTCGCTCGTTTCACTGTTCTTACAAAAGCTTCATCATACTAGAAAAATTTACAGTTTTACTTACTTCCTCTTCCCCCACTTCTGTTGCAAAAACAAAAGTGTTTACGTCTTCCCCTTTCTTTTCCAAATAGTGGTGCAGGCGCAGGACGAGCTCATTTTTCCATCCCGCTCTTCAAAGACTTCGCTTATCTAGCTCATTTTTAAGCTCAATGCAGTTGAGCTCTTCTAACAACTTAACCATTTTCACTGTAGGTATATGTATTTTTTTTTACACTTGACTAGTCAAACTCTTTCTTTTTAGAATAGAATTAGAATTAGAATTAGAAAAATTTTATTCATTCTTTTTTCGTTTCAACTTAAGACTACATATATGGTACAATGGTAAATGAAAAGAATAAATAATAGCTATCATTCTTTAACTTCAAAGTTAGTGTTGAATGATACATTTGTGAATTTAATTTACAATAATAAGAAACTGTTGTGGGGTGACAATCAGTGTTACGAAAATTACAATGATTTAATAAGTTAAACAAATCAATAATTATTTCAGACATAAGTCAAAAGATACATTTTTATTTTTAAACTTGATATACATTTCAACAATAGTTTACAATTGAGTTTAAGTCAATTGTGAAAAGCCAATCTTTTACTTTCTTTAAGAAAGAGTTTAAGTTTTGAGTTCTTCTGATAGATACAGGTAATTTATTAAATGATTTTGGTGCTGTTGCAGTGTAAAAGTTTGAGAAATGAGTTTTGCGGACAGTAGGTTCATTGACAAGGTGCAAGTTGTTTATTCTTAGATTATATAACTCCGAGTTTCTACTAGGAATATTACCGCTTTGCTTGAAAAATTCTTTTAGAACTTTAAAAATATAAAGATGATTCATAGGTAGAATTCGCAATTCTTTGTATAAGAGCCAACTTTCAGTAAGACGATTTTTGTTGCAAATAATTCGAGCAAGATGTTTTTGAGCAATAAGTAAAGGTCTAAAAGTATTTGCATAAGAACCACCCCAGCTAGATAACCCGTATTGAAGTTTAGAGTGTGCAAGACCATAATAAATTGAAGTTAGAAGTTTCTTAGAGCAGAATGGTTTTAAAAGATACATTTTTCTCGTTATGAGCAAAAATTGATTTTTGATGTTGTAACAGTGGTCTTTCCAGTTAAGGTTGGAATCAATTGTAACACCCAAGTATTTGAAATTATTAACGCAATCTATTTTGAAACAAGAATCGGAACAAGAATATTTATGTTGGAAATTAGGTTCACCACAATTGTGTATTGGAAAGCTGAATTGCCTGCAACTTGGAGAATGGAAAAACAAATCATAATCACAATTTCGATGACAAGGAAAAACACAAGGAAAAACAAAGGGCCGAGCAGAGAACCCTGTGGCACTCCACTTTTTAAAAATCGAGCTTCACTATGTGTGCCATTTACAACAACTTTTTGAACTCTTCCTTTAATGTATGATTTCAACCATTCAAAAATTACTCCTCTAAATCCCGCGTTATACAACTTATCTAATAGTAAATCATGGTCAACCATATCGAATGCTTTCGTCATATCGATGAAAAGAGCCATTGTAGATTTATTTTTATTTAAACTGCTATAAAGTTGACTACATAGCCTAAGAATGGCGTCTTCAGTTGATTTACCTGAACGGAAACCAAATTGATTTGCGCTAAAGAATTCGTTTTTATTTAGGTAAGCAGTAATTCTCTTGACCATAAGTTTTTCAAATATTTTTGAAAAAGTAGGAAGAATAGAGATCGGTCGGTAGTTTCGCATATTTTTTCTGTCGCCCTTTTTAAAAAGGGGAATTACCTCCGCACATTTAAACTGTTCTGGGAAACAACCCTGTTCAACACTTAAATTAAATATGTAACTCAAAACATCTGAAACATAAAACGCAATTTTTTTAAGTAAGTTACTCGATATTTTATCTGAAGTGCAAGAGTTTTGGTTTTTCAAAGATAATATAGTTTTGTAGGTCTCAAAAGAAGAGATGGGATTGAAAGCAAAGCTATTTGGTTGTATATAGTCAGCATTCAGACAATGTCGAATATAACAATTGCAGTTACCACCTAAATTGCTGGATGGCTTTAATGTAACAGATACTTCTGTAAAGTATTCATTAAACTTGTTCGAAATACAGTTGATATCTGTTAGAGGAACATCGTTTTCTACAATTGTTTCTATTACGTTAGACTTCCTTGTTTTCCCTAATATGGTGTCAACGGCTTTCCATTCTTCTTTAATATTACCCTTCGATTTTTCAAATAAGTTGGAATAATACCTTTCTCGAGTTAATTCAACATTTGTGCTAACAGTTTTGCAAAGTGTAATATAGTACTTTTTTAACTTTACATTATTTGGATGTTTTTTTAGCTTAACACCAATTTTGCTCTTTTGTTTAATCTGCCTTAGGAGGTTCACATTCATCCAAGGCTTAAGAAATTTATTTTTGTTAGATTTTTTTACCAATACAGAAGTGGATGACTCTATATGTTTTTGCAATATTGAGCTAAAAAAAGCAAACGAAGTGGATGGGTCTTTTCCGCATAAACCTGATCCCAAAATTCATGTTTCAAAATATTGAGCAATGCTGTATAATCGGTGGTATAATGCTCCATTGTTTGTATATCTGCAGTATGACCTGAATTGTTTTCTGACTCATAGAATAATATGATCGATTTATGATCAGTGATATTTAGGTCGAGAACACTACCAAAAAATCTAAATTTACTACTGGCTTTAAAACGGGTAAAAATGTGGTCAATGCAAGTGCTTGTAGATTCTGTTACGCGGGTAGGCTCATTTATAATACTTTTTAGGCCATTCGAAGCCATAAGAAATAAATAATTTTCAGTGTCTTTGTCGGACACATTTAGGATATCAATATTTATATCACCAATTAAAATTAAATTGCAAGTTATGTTTACACAAAGAATTTTACTGAGTTCTTCTATGAAAAAACTTTTGCTAAATTCATGTAATCTATAAAAGCACAACATTGTATACATCTCTTTTTGATAACAAAACGACAGCTTTACAACATCCGCGCTATATATATCGATTTTGGAGAACTCATGTGCAAAACTCTCTTCAATGTAAACTGCAACACCACCTGACGGATAAGATTCATTGCAACAACTAAACAACGCATAACCCGGTATATTATAAAGGCTCATTTCGTACTCATAAACCCAAATCTCTGATAAAACAATTATAGATGGCAATTTTTTAAGTGACTCAATGTAAGCTAAGAAATTAGAAAAATTTTTCCTGAGACTACGGATATTTTGGTGAATACAAAAACAATTATCAACAAAACTACGAAAAACTGGCACTTCACAAATATTTTGAACTGAAGAAAGAACAGGATTAACAATATTCATACTTTATCAAAATCAGAAATATAATTAATTCTTACTGAATTGTCCCCCTCATTCTTCCTCATAAAAATATTCCCATTCCTAGTCCAAACATATTTGACTCCTTTTGTACTTTTTAGTGCTAGCGCAGTATTCAGAAGTTGACGCCTCTGTTGAGTTAAACAATCGTTTATGTATACATTCTCAGGTTTACCATTTGCTCCACACATTTTAGTTGTTAGTTGTTCTTTTTTTTCTCTTTTTGCTTTCATTATTTTCTCTTTCAACTGATGAGAAACAAATTTGACATGCAGAATATTGGTACTCTTCAAACCGCCATTCGCAAGAGAGTTATTTTTTTTTATTTTTTTGACAAAGCATTGATCGATGTCAGTCTCATTTACATTTACATTCAACACATTGCGAAAAATACCAACTGCAAGATCGATGTGTGGCAGGTCTTTGTTTACAACTGGAACATTGTACACCTCAATGCTGTTTGAAAGAAGTTGTTGTTCTAGAAAATCAACCTTTGACTCTAATGTGACGATTTTTTGTTCACTTTGGTTAATTTTGGCAACCATTTCATCAATTTGAGTTTTGTGATAATTCTTTAGTTGAATAATCTCAGCATAAACCATCTCCAAGGTAACAGCGGCTGGTAGTTCGTTGTTCTGTGAAACATAATTGGTTGTACCAGAGGTGCAGAAGGTGTTAGGTGTTAGGTGTTATCAAATAGGATTCATTTACAATTCAAACACCAATGGAACGTGCGCTTAGTTCGCAAGAATAAAACTTTTCCTTTCAATTTAATCCTACTACTTTTATTCGATATATACTTTATTCGATCTCAACTCGACCAATAATCACAATAACTCAATCTTTACATTATCACTCAATAATCAAAACTGACTTCTGGTTGCATCAGCGGCCTATTTATAAGGGGTTTATATTTTTTAGTTCCGAACAAATAAGTGAAACGTCAAAAACGTAAGAGTATTTCTTTTCCAATTCAGTAAAATCTAAACGCTCAAAATGCTTTTCTTTTTTCTTCAGAACACTATGCGAGCGCGCTCTACGAGTCTGAGCGCAGCCAACTTCACATAACTCAGTTCAGAACACGTTCACGCTGTTCGTTCTCTTTTCATTTCACTGTTCGGAACTAAAAAAGAAAAACCCCTATAGAGAATAACATTACATCTAGGATCTAGGGCTTTCTGCAGTAATTTTAACATGGACAGCCTTCCAGTATTTTGCTGTCAAGCATTTCACCTCCTGGAATATTTCTACACACACACACTGACTCACAAGCAACGTCTTCTGTTAGATGTAGATTATAGTGTTACCGTTTGTGTTTTAGGTTGAACGTTTTTGATTAGGAAACTAGTATTAAGCGAGGGGTAAACATTGGGAGGTTGAAAAAAACGGTTTTTTTAACGAATTTTTTATGAAAAATCTGATAAAGAAATCTAATTTATTGATTGCTACATTATTAACCTCTGTCAAGCTGGTGAAGTTACTTTTTCGGATCGGTACAAAATTTATGTGTAATTTAGTTGCTAATTACTTGTTGAAAAATTATTTTTTTGCTCCTCCCGTAATTATAAAAGTTTGCATTTCCAGCTTGACGTCAAGCTAGCGAAGCAATTTTGTCAGGAAAGGTTTAAAGACCGGGTGTTTTAACTATAATTTTTTTTTTTGCTAATTTATTTGCTCCTCGTAAATTTAATTTTTTGCTCTTCCCGTTTAATTACAAAAAAAGTGTGAGTAGTAGTAAAAGTGTGATTTTATTAAACCATACAAAAGTTTGTTTTTTACATAGTTTTACAAAATTCACAAAAAGAGTATGGCATTTGCCGTTAGCCGAAAGAGAATGAAAATATTCAAATACCAGATGGTTTTATAAGTAGAGATACTAATATAAGTTAATAAAATATTATTGTTATCATAATTATTATTTTTGTATTTTTTTTTTTCAAAAGCTTTCGTTTATAATCTTTCTACGATATCTTAAAGCGGTTTCTACAAAATTTACTAGCGTTGACCAGTTGCTACCATTTAGAATACTTTGCAATTTCTCGGTAGTGAGCGTGGTTTTACTAAAGTGGAAGCGTCTGATGCCACTGAGTACTGGACAGATTCCAATGAAATGTTTCACATCTTCTGTCGCATGTAGATTGCATAATGTACATTCAGTAGGGCGATCACTTCGATGTGGTATATAGTTGAGGTACAAAAGCTCTCCTCTTGATTTAAAAATGGTTGATATGGTCTCAATACTGTTACTATCCTTAAAATAATTATTTTTGAGATTGTGTTCCAATGTTCGGTAGAGGATTCTGGATTCACTCCTCTTTGCGCTTTCGTGATAATTTTAAAATTGCCTCTCTTTGATTGTGTTCCACAAAAAATCCAACGATTTTTTCCATGTAGCAGGATTGTCGCTAACTTGATCTAAGTTGTTTTCTGTGCATAACCTAAACCATTCTCCAAAGAATTGGGTTTTGCGATGCATTATATGCGAAGCCACAATTTTAAGTTGGCTATGTTGGTCATACTCCAATACTTTTCTTTTATAATTGAAATGTAGTTTTAGTGTGTGCAAATACAGTGGTGGGAGTCCAGTTTCCAAATGAAGCATGTACGTTGGTGTGTTTTCTGGCAAGCGAAAAATTTTCTTTAAGAAGTATCTCAGTAGTCTTTTTACCTCCTCATGTCGGTAAACACCCCAAATTTGTGCGCTGAGTAACACATTATAGTTCTTACTACGGCTTGAAATAATTTGTATTTTACACTTGCTGCAATGTTGTTTTTTTTCCAGAATTTCTTTCCAGTTGCAGTTAATTGCAATTTTAGATTCCTGGAGTTTGGATTGGAAGTGCTTCTCAAGTGAGAGTTTGGGGGTCAAAATAACTCCTAGATATTTGTACTCTCTTACTTTTTCAAGCTCTTCGCCTTTCCATGTCCATTTTTCTTCCCTGGCATATCGCCCTGAACCGTTTCTAAAAATCATAATTTTTGACTTGGTGGTATTAACCTTTAAATTCCATTGACAACAGTATTGCTGCAATTTGTTGGCCATAAGTTGCATCATATTCGGTGCTTCTGCTAGCAGCACAATATCATCAACATACATTAAACACTTGATGTTGCCTCCTTCAAACACGATTCCGCCTCGGATGAAAGATGTTATATTATCTAAATACAAACCAGTTAGATAACTGGTTACCATCCCACACTGCCGCTTGGTTGTTTTCATAGAGGCTTTGTATAGTTTTAAGGTACTTAGTTGAGACACCTAAATTGTTTGGTTTGAGGAAAAGGCCGCTTTAAAGTCTACGAAGAAGGCGTACAACTTCTTTCCTTTATCCAGATATGTTTTCGCAATGCTTGTGAGAGTGAAAATGATATCCACGGTTGAGTATTCTCTTCGAAAGCCTGCTTGAAACTCACCGAAGAGCTTGTTTTTCGTTACCCAATTCGTTAAGCGATTGAGAAGTACTGCTGAGAAGATTTTCATCACTGAATTCAAGAATGAAATTCCGCGATAGTTGCTAGCGATTTATGCATTACCTTTTTTAAATATTTTAAAAATAATGCTTTTTCTGAAGTTTGCGTTTACCACTCCTTCGTTGAAAATGTGGTTGAAACATTTTGTGAGACCTTGTTGAAATTTTTGAGTGGAGTGCTTATAAAACTCGTTAGGAATACGGTCTTCTGCAGGTGATTTATTGAGCTTCGCTGCTTTTATAGCTTCTTTTACCTCCATTAAAGTAATCGCACCATCTAGGTACTCATTTTTTTTATGAGGCAGAGCGAACAGATGCAAGTTTGGGGTGCTAATAGGGTTCAACAAATTTTTGAAGTAATCCGCTAAAACTTCTGCTTTTATTTGGATCCGGGAGCGTCTTACAACGTCTTTACTGTTTATCGTTCTAGCTAACTTCCAGAAATCACGGCTGCTCTTGACTTCAGTTATTTTCCGCGAGAGATTTTGCCAATATTGCTTCTGTTTTTCCTTGCACATATTTTTATACTCTTAATTGGCTTGTTGGTAAGCTATTTTGGCGGACAGAGTTGCTGATTTTTTTGCGTCACGGAGACAGCGAAAGGATTTGTTTCTTGCCCTAAAGCAATCCGCATCATACCAAGCTTGAATTGATGTGGTGTTTGTTCTCCCTTGTGTTTGAAAAGATGTTGCCGCAACAACGATGCAGGACAGTAGAGTATCTATTCCATGATTGGTTTGTTCATCTTGGTTGGCAATCCTATCTAAAGCTCTATCCACCTCCATTTGGTATCTTTCCGTACATTTTTCATTCCATGTTAATTTTGGGAGTAGTTGTTGTCCTGTTTCTATGGGCACCTGTTCCGTGTGAAATCGGGCGGATATCAATATTGGTAAATGATCCGAAAACGGGAATTCGCCTACTTCAAGATCAGTCGTGCAGTTTTACCATTCTTCTTTAATGAGACAGTATTCTATTGTTGAAGAAGCGCTTCCTCTGAAGAAAGTGTGAGATCCAAATTGATCGCCTTTTGATCGCCTATTAAGTAGTGAAAAGTTGATTGTTTCACACAATTCAATGAATTTTTTGCCATTAGTGTCTATTGTTTCGTCCATCGCCTTCCTGGTAATATAGGTCGTATCACCCGTGAAATCCTCATGGAAGAGCCATCATTGTTTATCTCCAACTCTTGCATTGCAGTCACCAACTATCAAAACATTTTCTTCTTTGACTTCTAGGATGAAGATATACAGTCTGTGGAAATCTAATTACAAAGGAAATTTAATTACAAAAATTCACATTAACAGCTTGACGGCAAAAGCTGGCGAGGCAATTTTTTCAGGAAAGGTTTAGAGATCGGGTATTTTCACAAGATTTTTTTACTATTTTTTTGCTGTAGGAAAAATAAAACAAAAATTTTTTTGTTGATTAAAAATAAATTTTTTAATTTTTTTCTTAACTTTTTTTTTGCTTTTGAAAAAATGAATCAAATTTCTTTTTTTGCTGATTACAGAAAAAATTTTCTATTCCTTTCTTTTTTTTGCAGACATTTTTTTGGCATGTTCTTTTTTTTGCTATTTAATTGCTCTAGGCAAAATAAAACAAAATTTTTTTCTGCTGAATACAAAATATTTTTTCTGTTATTTTCAAATTTTTTTTTTTGCAGCAAACATTTTTCAAACATATTCTTGTTTTGCTATTTAATTGCTCTAGGATAAAAAGATTGTATGATGTTCATCTCTGCTGTATGATACGAATACGACAGCAAAAATTATTTAAAAAAAACCGAACTCAACTTTGCAAAAGTCAAATTTTCAATCATCAACACCATACATTGTATATGTAATGTATGATCTGTGAAATAGGCCTGTGATCAGCAATGTGCATGCAATTCAAGCGTGCTGGTCAAAGAGTTTTTTAATACTTTGGAAGCATTGATATTTTTTTCTATGTATTTTTTTATAGTACAAAACGTTTTCAATGTATGCAAGAAAAGTTTAAAAATATTGAAAACTCCTTGCAATTGAAAAATTTGGTAAAAACTCGAAGCTGCTAGAGCTGAAACAGTAAAGGATATCTTTTGAAGGCATTGTAAATGCTTTAGAAGGAATAAAAAGCGATGCCAGTTCTTTTGATAACAATAGTCTTATACCTCTGCTTCTGTTATTTTCTCGTTATTTTATAAGCTCGTTATATTTTTGCAAAAACGTCATGTTTAAAGTTAAAAATTTGACCGAAAGTCTAGAGGCTGAAGAATTAAACGTTTTGACGCTTCATTACTGATTCGAAGCACATTGGAGTTATTTCAAGAAATGAACGATGATGACATTCAATTAAATGCTTTAATAAAAAATTCTTTTTCATTTGCTGAAAAACTAAAGATAAGTCCCAAACCAATTTTTAAACATCATAGAACGTGTCAGTTACCAAAGAGAATTGATGAAAATTCTGAAACTGCTTTTGTTTTTGATTTAGACACATTTTATAGAAAAGAGTTCAAAATGTTTCTTCAAACTTGTATTTCACACGTCAAAGATAATTTAACACATAATTTTATCATTTTTGACCCTTTCACAATTTTTAAAATACCCGCTTCCAGAGCAAATGCCACCAAAGAGCTAGTCAAATCTATTATAGAATTAGATCGCTTTTTTTAAAAGAAAATGTGGACTGCTACTTATCGGAACTGTAACTTCTTATTTTTACTTATGAGTAAAAATTTCGACGATATTGTCAAAAAGGTATTCAAATTGAGTGATGTGATTCCGTTAGCCTTCAAACTAGTTTGCTTCATGTTAACTGCTCCTGTGTCGTCGGCTTCTTGTGAGCGGTCACTTAGTAAACTTAAACTAGTTCTTAAATATGTTTGTTTTTATGTTAAATCGGGCTTTGTTTTATCAGATTTAATAAAAATTCCCCTGAAGAAGTCGAGAAATGACGACGAAACGTAGAGAACAATATGAAATAAAGTTTTTTATATTTGCATATTCAAATGTAAGTGACCAAAAAAGTAAGATTCAACATAAAAACAAACATACATATTTAAAACAATTGGTCAAATCGTTATTAATTCAATAGTACTTAAATATTTGCGTACGACGATGGTTACTGATAGCCTTAATTCATTAAAGCTTTTTTATTTCTCAGAGGATATTGTTGATAATATTCAACCTAGTGAGGTCGTCGACAAATAGGCATTATTAAAACACCGGAGAGTTGGAGTTTAAATTCCAATTGATGAACTTTTTTTAACTAATAATAAAATTTTGAAAGACTAAAATCAAAGAATGTGTGCTCTTTCCCATACTAAATACTGAGTTATAATATTATTTCTTATAAATACTTTTAATTTTTTGTTTTGTTGTTATATCGTTATATTGCAATTATAAATTGATATTTTGTTGATAAATGAATTTCTGTGAAATGAACACTTTTACGTTTTTAATTAGTTTTATTTATTTGATAGCTGAGCCCGGTGTTGCTCGAGTATGTAGTTTTAAGGTTCCCTTTTTCGTTCTTCCGCTTCCGTGGGAATATGGAGATGAAATATAGTTTTATTTACTTTGGGACTATGTGACATCCCAATGGCGAAAGGATTTTTGAAGTAGTTTCTAGGTTTCTGTTCCCAACCCCGTTACTGTGGGAATATGGAGGTCAAACCTTGACAGGAATCATCTCTGTTTTCAACTATGTCTAACCTGAAAATTTCATAAGAATCCGTTGGGTGGTTTAGGAGTTTATAACGGACATATATACAAAAAAAATACATCCTATTTTATATATAATATAGATATATTTTTGATGCAGTCGGCAAATTCTTAAGACTAGTCGGCATTTCATAAAAACTCACCCCGCCATGGCTTGGACCCTTCAGGAGCTTCATTTTTTAATTTAAGTGACTTAGAATATTGGCATACAACGCTCATTGGTCCAATAGCAACGATTTGGTGTGAAATGTGCTCGATATCTGCGTTATAATTGAATGCAGCTCGATAGGGGTCAAATGCAACTTTTCTATTTCGATTCCGTTTAACTTCACTCCGTGCTTCGCGTTGCTCGTCAGTTTGACTTGCTCTTGTATAGTCTCTAAGTTTCCGTTCCCTGCCCCGTTCCTGAATTTTTATCTTCTTCTTCTTAATTTATATAAATAACGTGTCACGATGTTTGTCCGCAATGGATTCTCAAATTTCTAAACCGATTTTATTCAAATTAATACACCGTGTGCAGTTTGATTCAACTTATTGCAAATTATTTGTCTATTATTTGACAATCATCTTAATATATATAAATAACGTGTCACGATGTTTGTCCGCGATGGATTCCTTAATTACTTAACCGATTATAATCAATTTAGCACACCGTGTGCAGTTACATTCAACTTGAAAGATTTATGATCGCAATATTATTTTATTGCAAATTATTTGTCAATTATTTGAAAATCACAATTATTTATCTGTTAGCTCCAAACGATTCTAACAGATAGCAACATCTGTTGACTGGATTCAGTAAGATTCAATAGATGGCGCTTTGTCAAACTTCCAAACGTTTCATATAGGCAACTATGTAATAGCCCCAAACGATTCTAACAGATGGCAACATCAGTAACGAAGGCCAATTCGCAAGAACATTGATATGATGTTGAAATTAACTTGCAGATAAAACAGTTGTTGTTACCATGTGATCTGATGTCTTTAAAATCAATCGATACTGTTGAATGAAAATGATAGTGTAAATTTTCCAATTGAATTTTTAAATTCACTAGATATACCTGGAATGCCACCACATAATCTTCGATTAAAGATTTGTTCAAGTATTATTCACCTCAATAAGGCAACGGTACACGTTTGGTCATTAGAAAGATCACCGGAAATATTCTTGAAGCAACCATTTCAACTGGAAAGTTTAAAGGAAAAGTTGTCCTGTTGCCACGTATTCCAATGACACCGTCAGGCTCTACCATACCTTTCAGAAGGTTACATTTTCCGATTCGTTTACGTTTTACTATAACTGTAAATAAGTCTTAAGGCCAAACAACGTCCATAATGTGGTTTAGATTTGAAAAATCTAATCTAAATATGTTGCATGTTAACGTGTAGGAACGCGGTCGAACCTATTTGTGTTAGCGAAAGACAGGTTAACCAAAAATATTGTGCAGCGAGTAGTGCTAAATTAAATTGAAATCAAAAGTTTTTATAATTCAAAATAGTAAACATTATTGTTAGAAGATTTTTAAACTTTCCGCCCTGTCTAAGTGTTACATGATATTTACTTAAAACTTTGTAGTAGGTGTACTCATTTGTTTCAAACTTGAATACAAATAATAATAAGTTTTAAATTTAACTCTTTTGTTTTGATTCTTGCTCTACATCAACTGAACGAACATTTTGATCAACTGTGTTCAAAGTCCTTCCCCTTCAAACCCAAGACCAGCTAATTGTTATACCAGCTTTAACGTTTCAGTCTTCGTTTGTTAGTAATAATTTCATTGTAATAAGGGGTAACGGTAGTAGATGACCAGTCGAGAGGGTCACTATATTTTTTGAAAAAAAGCATCTATGTATAAAAGCATTGTGTTGCCCATGTCTGATGTTGTCCTACCGTTCTTCTTAAATAGTTTACAACAATATCATATAACAAAAACGTTAGCCACCGGGTCAGCAAGTTTTATATAAAATCTGGAGTGATTTGGAGAGTGGGAGTGACGGATTTGAAATATAAACTATCCAATTTACCCTGAAACGTTTTCCTAATTCGATTTGTTATAGATTTTTTGACTTTTTTCTTCACTCCCGTTTCTATTTCAGGATAAAGAAGTGAACACTATTACAAAAACAGACTTTTATGTGATTGATGTTCAAAGCAAACGGATTTTCCTATTTAATTTTTGTCAGTTCTTAAAGTCCATTAATAGTTAATAGTTCTCTTAGAAGACCACAAAATTATTTTTAAAACTCAACTGCCTCTAGTTAAAGCAAGAAATCTATCAATTTTTCCGCAGCAAATGCGTCCTAACCCGACAGTTTTGCTATAACGAATTCCAAGAGTAAACGAAAAAGGAGTAAGGAAGTTAAAATATTTTAAAAAAAACATCATAAGTCGATATTTTACAAGATTGAATCAAGACAAAAATAAAATAAGATTGATTAAAAATGAATAATTTTGTGATCTTATGTTTGATCAGGTATAAACTAAATGAGGGAAAAGAATATCAAAAAATTTTATTTTTTCCTAGACAAAGTCGAAATTGAAAATACGATTTCTAGTTACCTAGTGTTTTACCAGCGAAGGCGAGCTTAGAGCTACAGCGTGTTGAAGAAAACAAAAAATATTTGGCCAAAGCCCAATTGAATTGAACTCTTTTAGTTTTTGGGATTTACTCAAGCAAGTGAAACGATTGTAGAAAAGAATATTTCGAATTAAAAAAAAGACATTTCCTAAAAATTTTATGGAAAATCAATCAAGTTTCAAATTCGATATAACCACAATATATGCGCTAGAGAACTATCATTATATTAACTTACAAATCATCATTTTCTTCGTGATAATTTTGACTTTTGTTTGCAACTTACGTGTGTGAAAAAGTAATAATGGACCGAGGCACCTCGCTCCGATAAGGCTTGTGCATATTCATTGGTAGGGCATGTAAAAAAATGATCTCCAACGGCTCGTCCAATTTGATGTTGATTCTGGAATCCTTGATTGCCGCCATCCCAGCTAGTGTACTGAAAAAAAAAAACAGAATATCGAAATAATTGTACTTAATTCTTAGATACTTGTTATTTCCAAAAAAATTTACGAAAAAAAAAATTTAGTATTCGAAATAAAAACATTAAAGACATGTCAACATGTTAATTGTGTTCTCATTATAATGTTTCTTGATTAGGAGAGAAAGGGGATTGTAAACTCTAAATTTCATTATCTTTAAAAAAAATATCGTCACGAATCGAGTGCCGTTGAATTAAACATTTTTTTGCTTTATTGAAAAAATATGTCTTCTGAAACTATTAAATAGAAAAGGCTATTTTTTTTAATTTAACAAAACGACTATTGTGTTCGAAAACCCAAGAACCGGGTTAAGTTGGGATCAGTTGACTATACTATACGTTACAAGTTACAAGTTAACTTTACTGAGGCACTTTATAAATTCATTACATTGTTATTTATCAAGCTTAATTTAACATTTGGTTGACTTAATGATATGTCTAACTTTATCGAAATTCCTGAAATATTGAAGTAAATATTGATCGAAACTAAATTTTATAATATGATAATAGTTAAAGTAGGTATATATGTGTACACTTGCTCCCGGTGTACATTCACTGCACTGCTCTTTTTATGGCATTCTTAACTTAATGACTAGATCTTAAAACTAAACTACTATTAATACATAAAAATTAAAACTAAACAAAACCCAATTGATATCAGGGTTTAGCGGGATCTATAGTGTGTAGAGTGGATAGTCTACAAACATACACTCGCTACAGATGCTTAAGAAATCCTTACTTGTTTATAAACATACTTTATGACAAAAAGGAGATCTTAAGCAGTCTGTGTTGAAACAAAGGCTTATGTTCTCATGGTGACAAATAATAGTGGTCACCACCCACTCCGTCTTCGATATTAGAATCCACTAATGACCTCATTAGTGGGTTCTGGTGGGAACTTATTCGTTCCATCTTTTTCAAAAGAAGCTCTATTTGGTATTTCATTAGAGGTGTAAGCTTAGTTGCGTCATATATTGATTTGTTAGGGAACCATCTTTTATCAGACCTTCTAAACATTCCACAACAAAACCCTAAAATTTTTCTTTCGAGAACCTCCATTTCTTTTGCTACCGCACTGAAAGAAAAACCTTGGTAAAATCAAACAGGAAACTTGTTTGTTTTTGCGTCTAGCAGGAACGTACTTAAATTAAACAAGCTGGCATTTTCATTTTATTTATTGAAATGCTACAATTTTCATTGCTCAAATCAACAACGTCATTTTCAATTTCATTGTTAACCAACAACGGTTGTGATACTAGAAACATACATGTCCATGATACTTTAACAACGTTTGTGTTTCGTCAACAATTTTCAATTGTTGGTAAAATATGAACATTGTTGACCAAGTAAGTTCGTGAGAATTCAGCCACGTTTTTATTTGCTCAACAGTTTTAATGTAAAATTTCTATGATAAATGCCTGAATTGAAGTTTGACCTATACATTTGATAGGTCAATCTTCAATTCAGACATTTATCATAGAAATTTTACATTAAAACTGTTTATCAAATAAAAACGTGGCTGAATTTTCACGAACATACTTGGTCAACAATAAAGAATAATTAATTATCCCTTAAGATAAAATGGTCACGAAACTTATCATATTGAATTGAAGTTTCGTTATGCGACTTCACGTTTTCTGTGGGCTTAAGTATGAAAAATATTGGAATTCAAAATGTTCCTGATACTTTAACTATTCTTTATTGATTAAAGAAGTATGAAATTTGTTGATCAAACATATTGGTGATAGTTCAACAGTGTATTTGATATTTCAATCACAAACGTGATGGTTTTTGTAATTTCAGCCTTAATTGTTAGTTAAATATGTTTGTTGTTGATCAAGTATGAAATCAACAATCACGTTGTTGGTTAAAAATTATAACACATTCAAATCAACTACGAACATACTTAATTTAAACATTTTTATGATACTTACCTGAAAAAAAATTGATCACGGCAGCAAACTTGATTTGAACATGCGTTCTTATTTGAATTCATCACGAAACTTGGTTAATTTCACAACTTTAGATGAATTGTTGATTAACAATGAAACATGTTTAAATCAACCAAGATTTTTTCTTTCGGTGCGTTGGTGATATGGTGAACCATGTGCAGAAACCGTAAGTCAAAATGGGCCTAATAAGAGTCTTGTATATTAGAACTTTTGTTCTTCCTAACATTACTCTAGAATTAATTAATTGTTTTAGAGTTCCGGTAACCATTTTTGCTCTACCGCCCATCCATGTTTGTTGAATCCAAACCTGTTGTGGAAGTTTATTCCGAAATACTTTGTTTCCGAGCGTAGTGGGATAGAAAAATTATTTATTTTTAAGGAAAGAGACTTGATTTTAAGTCTCCACTTTTAAAAAAAATTTTCTACAAGTGGGAGCTTTTCTTTTATTTTGTTGAGCGCCAACAGTGGCCTTATATCACTTGCGAATACTAGAGTGTCATCTGCATAGTGTAGTGATCCAGGTTCATTCGATGTAGGGTGCGAGAGCGGAAAGTCTTGTAGGTATATATTAAATAAGAATGGGCCCAGTATCGATCCTTGAGGAACGCCCGAGTTCACCGGAAAATAAGTATGGTCAGTTCCAATGAAAATTGAGGAAAATCTGTTTGTGAGAAAACTCTGAATCATTTTGATGAGCCAGTTCGGAAGGCCGAGTAGTATGATTTTAAATAAAAGGCTATAATGCCAAATCGAATCAAAAGCCTTTTCGAGGTCGATGTCTGAGGTCACAGTGCATATTCTGTTTCTTAAATTTTGAATAACTTTATTCTGAAATAAGAGTAGGGCATGTTCTGTGCAGTTTCCTTTTTTAAACCCGAACTGGTTGTTTGGAATGATGCCTGCATCTTCACAAAAATTATTCAAAGGATTTGCCAATACCCGCTCAAATAACTTTCCCATATTGGACAGTAACGATATAGGACGGAAGTTAATAATTTCTCTAGCAGTCTTTTTTTTGCAATTGGCAAAATCTTAGCATGCTTCCAAATCGCTGGCTGTCAATAATCTATCCAATGCATACGGACATTTTCTTAATAAATAATTAGATATTTTATCAATTCCAGAATATTTTTTATTATTGAGCGAGATTCTCAACATATTAACATTTTCAGATGACGTGAAAGGATTAGTTCCTGGATCCCTAGCATTATTTGAGGGGGAGAAGGTGGTCAGTCTTTCGAGCTGATAGTTTTCTTTGAAAGAGTTGACTGTAGATAGAACTTCATTTTCAAAGTTCTGATCATCAATAGACGTTCTTTCAGAGTAATCAGTAGAATAAATATCTTTAAATGCATTTAACTTAGATTGAGCATCATGAAGCTCTTGGTCATTATAAAGAAGCACATCTTTCGAGATATCTGTTACGAAAAACTTACGTCCAGTTATTTTGTCTATCTCTCTAAAAGCCTGGGGAGAAGGTTTAATTTTTTCCAACCAAGATTTAAATGCATTATTTAGGTCTTAATTAATATTTTCTCTTATAATTTTGCTGATGCACTGTATTTTGGCGTGAAGCTCACGATATTGTGGGTCAACTCTATTAAGATAG